>JAMXBD010002817.1:0-160201 GCA_024138025.1 Combretum micranthum | reverse complement strand
AAAATAGTGGTGATCAGACACACGACGAATTTTCCCTTCTCAAAAGCATTTTGTTTCAATCATTAAACCATCCAAAAATTACTTTGATAAATACTTAGTTATCTATATATTTGAGAAATTTATTTTTCATAGATATATAGCTCATGTTTCATCCATGCTCAAGTGTTTGTTGCCCAACCAAATTTCTTGAGTAAAACAATGTTGATTAAGAGTGTAGAAAACCATAGTTTATAAGAAATTCATTTTATAAATCCTTTAAAATGAATATTTTGATTCCTTTATTTTCAAAGAATTACTTCATGTTTATCTTACTATTTTCCTAAATGACTTTTTGATATAAAAAATTTCTTCTTTTCTAAATTCTCAATATTAGTGTTACTTTTCCTATTTGTTTTTCTTTGACCATTTATTTGAAAATCTTTTGATTTGAAAACTCTTATTCCCTTTTTATGGGATTTCTTATATTATGTATTTATAGAAAACATTTTAGCACCAAGAGTCATTTTCTTTTAGGAAAAAAAAGTAATATAGAAATGTTTTAAAAAGCTTTTAAAAACAAAAGTAGCTTTTAGTGAGTTCTTCTCAAAGTTTGGAAAAGAATAAATTTATTTTTGTTAAACCATAGATTCTAATTTTTCATATAAAATCATCCTTAAGTGATAAAATCTCCTTTTTGTCAAAGTATATTTGGAGCTTTAAAGGTTTGGACAACAATCTTAATGGGCATGATTATGAGAAATAATAACAAGCAAAAGTAACATAAATCATAAATAAAGTCAAGTATTGGGAGTCTTAGCTTCTTCAAGGCTCCCAAGACTAAGAAGTATACTAGTCCCAAAAAGAAAGAAAAAAATAAAAGAGAGAAAATGTTTTGACTTAATGAGGATAAGTCTAAGACTAAAGATTAGTCTTAAAACAATATGAAATAAATAAAGTTCAAAGAAAGAAATAAATTACTTTGCATGAAAATAAATAAATTGCAAGTGAGCTTATATGCTCTAAAGAATATATATATATATATATCTATAGATACATATTATACTTAGTTAGATATAATAACAATATGAACAAGGTAAAGTAACGATATAAATAGATATTCATGAACAAGAACAATACATGAACATAGTATAGCTTCCATAACATTTAGTTTTTAGAAACTCACACTATGATCATGTAAAGTGACATGACATGGGAAGAAGAAATTTGTAAAGAAAGTTTACCTAAAGAGGGTTTTTGGAATATTATGTGTAAATGGGTTTTGTGTATGTAGAAGGTGGTTTGAGAGTATTTTTGAGAGAGTTTTGAGAGTGTATATAGAGATAGTGTTGAGAGAAAAATTTTAGAGAGATTTGTTAGTGAATTTATGGGTAGTAATTGTGTGAAAGAAGTGAAAGAGGAGGGGGTATTTATAGGAAATGAGGAGTGAATTTTTACGTGATTTAAATAAAAAAAAAATAAATGAGAGAGAGAAGGACAAGGGGGGTGTCGACCACTACATGAGAGAGGGGAGAGAGTGTTTTATTTTTGTATTTTTGTTGATTAAATGTAATAATAAGTAGTATATGTGAAATAAAGTTATGAGAAAGGTAAAAAGTAAAGATAATAGGTGTATGGTATTGTAAGAGTAGGTATTATAAAAAGTAGAGATAAATGAATAGTATAGAATAGTAATGAATAGTATAATGTAAAGTAGATATGACTAATAAAGTACCGGTAGTAAGAAAATACGCGTATAATTGCGATATCTATTATTTTTACTTACCGAAAAATTATAAAATTGATATTTTTGAAAACCTTATATTTTTACGAGTCTAATGGTATATTTGGAATATGTTTACTATTCCGAGTCTTGAGACACGTTTTTCAAGAACTGTATCCGTTTAGGTTCAAAACGATTTACGGTTTTACTAATTTGATCTTTAAAGTTTCCTTATGTAATTACGAGCTATTCTATAAACTAATCTCTTACTTACTTTCTTAGGGTTGTGAAAACGAGATTGTCGGACTTGAACCATTAAGTCTAACTAGGGTTTCGTTGATTTTAGGGTTTGCGGTTGACTTTCCGATTAGGGTTTAAGCTAAACCGATCACAAAACTTTAGGGGTTCACAGCTCAACAGTGTATTTTCTCCAGAATGATGCTCAATTTCTTTTATTGAAGTCGAGGGTCATGTCGAGGGCTCATTGTCACGCCCCGAGGGGTATCCTAAATGTAACAGTCCGCCACATGCCATATAAGACTCTTGAATTACAATCCGAGTCTTTCGGGAGTCTTGTATAGATATAAGGCGTCATTTTACGATAATATAATACTCTATTCAATGGAGTTAAGAAGTTTAATGCGGCATTCGATAGCATTAGGTAATAAATCAAAACGCATTCATAAAAGTTACAAAGTCTAAGGGGCATTTCCCCGCAAAAGAATATTAGAGGTCCATTACAGTCATCCAGAGTCTTTTGGTTTCCTATGGAAGTCTAAACAAAACAAAATACAACTTCTATAGGAAACTCCTAGCTCCTGTACTTGAGCTGTAGCCTGCCTTGGCCTAAGCCAAATAAAATCGTGCTGCAACAAATAAAAACTATGGGGGCGTAAGCTACATTAGCTTAGTGAGTGAAAACTTCCATATTGCAATTAAAACATAACAATCAAGCAAGTGATTAATTAGTCAAATGGTATGCATCAGACAAGTGAATTCAACAAACATATGACCAACCGGAAATCATATATGGATAGACTTGCACCCTTTATCCCGGGTTAGCAGATTAACAAATCCTACGGTACGATGCCGTTTAGGCTCACGATCAACCAAATCATATATTCATTTTATGGATCACGATTAACCAACTCATATTCGTTTTATGGATCATGATTAACCAACTTATATTTGTTTCATGGATCACGAAAAACTAACAAATGCTAATGCTCCATCCCTATCGTGTTACGAATGAGTTCAAGTTTATCTTTAATATCGAATAATCAATTATACCAGTTCTTTTAGGTGATCAAGCAATATCCGCAGACAATCAGTCTAACTCATCCATACAAGCAATGATTTATCACCCGGCTTCGATATTCTTTAAGTTTAACTTCTCATAACAACAGCAGACATTATAATTCCCATTCAACCCCATCATGCATATTCATTTTATCTTTGCTATGTAACTAGTGCAGCTATCGATACAATCACAAACAATAATTGAAATTGAAAGTGATACTCACTCAGCCATGGTTTTTAGTAATAATAATCGGGTGGTAGGAATTCGTCGATCTGGGGATCACCTACCAAAGAAGAATATCCTAATGAGTACTTCATCACTTAACTAATCCAAACTAAACAAAATCATGATTCTCGCTATTTGCGGAAATTCCAACTTAAAACGGCCATAACTCGGTCATTTTAACCCGAAATTTCGCAAATTTTATATCGATTTCTATCTACTTCAAAAGACCTATCTATTTCTAATATTATTTCCAAGTTTTGAAAACATTTAGGTCACAGAATAGAGATATCAAATCTGATCAGTAGCCTTTTCCATTTCGGAAAAATTGTTTTGCACTTGTTTAAAATGTATCTAGTTGATGATTCAAGTATATATAAAATATGAATGAGTTTCTAACATGAATGACATGTGATGAGTCTAATGTATGCATGATCTTAATGATTTTTGGTAAAGGAAACTTTGAGAACTCCTAAATCTTACAAGACTCTAACAATAACTACTTCTTGAAATCCAATTTTCTAACTTTGATATCTCACTAGTGTTTGGATTTCATTATTAGAAATTCCTAGTTATCTTAATTAAAAATGAGTCTTTATCATCTATACTATCCAAAGACCTTCATTTCTACATAAAATTTTACATTTTTCACTTTGCAAATATGTTTTTAAGTAGGCTTTTCTCAAAAAATCTGAATTTTAGAAAATCCACTTTTTGAATGATTCCTTTGAGAAAACTTGTGTAATGCATTAAAATTTATGGCTTTACTCTATTCCCTACCTATGCACTTCATTTAACACATAAAACATACATTTTGAGCTTGAATAATAAGTGTTTACATAGGCATCATCCAAAATTACGAATTTTATAAGTTGAACACTAACTCAAAATTTTCCATCTTGATTCCACATTTTGTTTTACACATTACTCTCATCCAAACCCATTTCAACTTATAAAAATCATTACTTAATGATACATATTACTTATACCCTCAATTTTTCATATAAAATATGAGTTTCAAAGTTGTTACAAGTGTTTTTGAAATAGGTGTTGGAAGTCATACGAATTTCCTTTTGGACATTTCTAACAAAAACCTTTTCTTTTTAAGTTCATTATCTTATCTACATAAAGATCTACCAACTATCACATTTATATATACAAGACTCATTCTTTATGAGCATTAATGCATGAAAACACAAAATAGTTATATGAACATGAATGTCAAGTATAATATGAGTGTCTAAGTACTAGATCTACTACTTATAGTGCATGAAAGAGAGTTTAAAAGTATGAACATATATTTTTCATGCAAGATCTCTACTTTTACATGCATGAACATGATAATATTTCAAGAAAAGCTCATCAAACACAAGATCTACTCTTGTGATGGCTTGATATTCATATATTAGCATTTTCTTATCCCTAGCACTTGGTCATGGGGATTTAAAGTGAAAACATACATGAATAATCTTGCCATTACAAGATTGAGTAATAATAAAGCTTAAAAATCACATAAGGAAAGATTTGATGTCTATGGAGAAGAAATGAATTTGAAGTGAGTGTGTGTGTGTGTGTGGTTGAAGGCTCGCGGTAAGGAGGAAGAAAAGAGAGAGTTTTTGCCTTGTTAAAATTTTTTGAAAGAGTAGAAATGAAGAGAGAGAATGTAAATGAGTATATATATTAAGTATATTAGCGTTTGTTTGTAATAAAAAAGAATAAAACAATTTGAGGGGAAATAGTGTGTGTGTTGGGGGGGGGAGGGGGGGGGGAGTTGCGCCGGCCACTAAATGAGGAAGAGAGAGAGAGAACTAATTTTATTTGAAATTGTAATTTATGTAATAAAATGTATTAAATATAATAATTTAGTATGAAATAAAAATTTTTTGGAAAAGGAAATATAATGAGTAGTTGTAAGGATGTAAGACTAGGGCATGGGTAATGTGTAATGTAGGTTGTACTTGTTAATAGTGGTAAATAGTAGACAAGACATCTACTTTACGGATAGTAAAGAAAATACGGAAAAAAGGCTATAACTATAATTTTTATAGCCCAGAAAATTATAAAACTTATATTTTTGAAATCCTCATAAAATTTCGGTTCTAGAGAATATTCCAGAATATTTTTCCGAGTTTCTAGTCCTGGGACTCGTATTTTCGTAATGGGGCTCGGGAAGGCCTGGAATAGAAAATTTTCCAAAATTGAAACTTCCTATGGTTTGAAATATACTTTAAAACAATATCTCACATTAATTTATTTCATAAAATTTCTTTTGATATGAAACCGAAGGAAAGCTGGATCTAGGGTTTTAAGTTTCTCTCACAAGGCTTCAACTAATCCGGTTTAGGGTTTTACCTTTCGGTTTCCGAAGTTTACTTGACTACTAGGAAAATCAGGGTTTACACTCATAGTTAAGGCCCATAGACCGATTTACTACTTTCTTCCTTTATTTGGCCTCAGCTATGACTTTGTAGGGCTCGACTTCTATAATCTTGACTTTACTTGTTGTTTTTGCTCCAAATCTGATTTAAAACACTTTGATTATTCCTCATTGGATTTATACAACATTATTTATCAAAAACATAAGTTTTACAAGATTTTACCTTAAGTTCTTAGCAAAATTAGCTCAAAATCCTATGAAAAATATAGAGTAAAAATGACTTATCAAATTCCCTACACTTAAGCCTTTGCTTGTCTTCAAACTAACAAAACAATTCAAGGATCACAAGGCTTATCAAAAAAATAAACCATGAATGGTTTAGTTGACCTGAATACTTTGAGCACAAATCGTCTCATCATTGTAAAGAATTCAATTATCTTTACTGATTGAAATAAAGTTACTTTTGCTGAAATCAAGTGGCTTATCAATGTCAATTAGCTTTTACCCGTCATTATTTAATAAAGAATTCTAAAGCAAAAATTATTCAGAAGATCAATCAGAGTAAGAAGAAACTTAATAAGCTTTTATCCCCTTTTATATAAAAGTATGCAGTTTTTTAATCATTCTCTAAACAGAGTAATCTAAAGTAAATGCATGTACATCAGTTCATCCATGAATCTTTTTCCTTGTTTGTGTTTTGTATTCCTTAACTTTATTGAATATTCAAAGCTTCAGAGGGATAGGGTTTTACTTTCATCTTTTCTTTACCTTTAGATGGGGTACTGCATGCATCTTTTCGCTTATGTTTATATATATATATATATATTGTTTATATTTTGTGGCTTTTGAAAATGAAAAAGGGAACAAGAAGTTGCTTTTCTGAGGGACCAACCCAAGCCCATTCCAACTCTAATCACAGGTTTTATATTTATTTTTTGTTTTTTTTTAATTAAATGCACAAGGAAAAATTATCAAGTTATGATAATCATTTGAATATTCACCAAAGATTAAAACAGCTCTCAAAATGACTAAATTGGAAAACATACGGATCATTTAAGTTTATAAGAAAATTAAGTAACTTTACCAAGGACCTTAAGCTAATTTCAGCTCTAAAATTCTAGACTAAATAATAAGTAAAACTACTTCACATAAATACTATCAACTGATTTAAACAAAGTAAAAATTGTTCAATTTCAAGACAACTTCGTAAATCATTTAACTAAGAGATTTTTTGAAAAATTTTGTCAAATTTTAACCATTTCATTGAGTTCTTATGAATTTACATGGAAAAATTGATATATATAGTGCATATTATATATTAGAACAATTCATGCAATTAGTTCATTTATAACCCATTCATCTTGCTTAACCCTCTCCCACACTTATGACAAACATTGTCCTTAATGTTTAAACAATATAAACAGACAGGGATACAATTATCAAAACAATTTTTATTTAAAGTAAGATTTAAAAGAAATCGAGAAGTGAAGAAAACTTCTCTTTGTGTAAGCTTGAAGGTCAAACTTGTCTTTGTCGAAGCCCATTTAAGTTTGTTAAAACAAAAACTTGGCACAACACATATTATTATTGAGGCTCAATCAGAGCCACGATAGAGTTATGGACAAAAGTAATTCATAATAAAAGAATGAAAGCCAAGAATCTGCAATTTATTAAAAAGAATAAAGAATAGAAAATATTTTACATATATTACAATAAAATTTAAGAATAAAGAAAAAAAAAAGGTTTTAATGATCCATTCTCAGCCAATATCGAAAGCTTTTATTGAATTCATTTCCTCTTCCTTTTTTTGGCTTAAGAAGGCCTTCATAAGGGTTTCTACCCCTTCCACCTCTTCCTTGTCTTCCTCTACCCCATTCATTAATAATCCTTCCTCTACCTCTTTCATTAGCCCTGCCTCTATCTTTACTAGCTTGACTTCTAGGGGCTTCACTGGTAAGATCTGTTGGTTGGTGGGGTTAATCTACTGGTAGAGAGGGACTAACTTCTTTTCTTTGTTGTGCTGCCCTTTCTTCTCTATCTGGCTCTTCCTGGATTCTTTGGCATAGGCAACATCACTTTCTAATTGTTCCAATCTCTTCTTCTTAGCTTCTTCCTCTCTCCTCCTTTCCTCTTCATCATCACTATTCAAAGAGGTTGTCATCATATAAGCTCTCATCATCTTCAGCCAATTCTTCCAATCCTTGAAGAGCTTCGATTATTTCTAGCTAAGATAACTCATTTATTTGATGTGATTGAACTTGCAGTCAGGCTTCTATTCATTTCTTCCTTTCAGCCTCTATTGCTTTTCTAATCTCCCGACGTCAACTCCAGTAATATCAACCCTTATTTGAAGAATTCTTTTTCTCTGCTTCTCTGATCTTTGATGAGATTTATTAAATCTTCTTTCAATATCCTTCCTTATTTTTCTCTTTCTTTCTCTTCTTGTAGCCTCCAGCATTTGATTGATTATAAGCGAATCTTCTTTGTCTTGCTGAGGTGCATCAAGAAGTAGTTGTTGCTATGGCTGTTGAGCATCTTTACTTGTTTCTTCAGAATCATGAGTCACAGAGGTTTTTGTTTGAGTACTCCCCTCTTCATGATTTGTGGAATCCATCTTCATGATTTGTGGAATTCCTTTTCAAATCAACCATTATTGTAGTCACTTCATCTTCAAGCTGCTTCTACTTGTAGGTGTGGAGGATAGTAAGTTTGAAGTTTATCCCATACTGGAGTGTATTCCTTAAGGATTCTTTTAAACTATCTTTCATCCTCTAACTACCTTTGTGTTTCTATCTCTGTGTATTTGTTCTGCACTGCTCCAATGCACACATTCTCTCTTGATGTGGCTTATCCATTTCCTCCCCTTTAGACTTTGCTGCAGCCACTCTTGCTTCAGCTTCTAAAATTTCACACCTAGGTGGTGCTTGAACAACTTTTTGTATTAAATTACTTAATAGCCTGAGATTATACTCACTAGTAGAGTCTTCTGTTGAAGGAATAGCTGGAAGCATCCACTAAAATTGGCTCCAGTGTTGTCTTTGATACAACTGGCTATGTTTAAACTTCAGTAGTCTCTTTATTCAAATAATTGTCATCCAATTCTGGATCTTAAGGAAAGATCATTCTTCTTTTCTTTTGGGCTGGTTTCTTTATTCTCTTGTTCTTTATTGGTGTTTGTATTATGGGTATTGGAGCTGATTCTACAGCCTCCATTATTGGTAGTTGAGGTGAAAGAATAGGCTGTGTTTCAGGTTGAACAGTGACTTCATTATCCTCAGTAATGTTCTGAGTAGGTGACTCAGCCAACTGTTGTAATGGTTCTATGTTTGGGGTTTGCGTTTGTGGTAATGTGTATGTTTTTGTATGTATAGGGGGTGAGTGTATTTGGTCTTTGGTTTTTATATGGACAAGGGTTTGTATGTATGGTTTCTATGCATGGAATGGGTGATGTATGTGTGTATGGTAACAAAGGTGGAGATGGTGGTCTGGCATCATTGTCATCATCGTTATCATTAGGATGTGACTCTGCCAAAACAGGTTGTGGAGAGGGTGATTTGGATGTTGCAGGTTGTGGAAGTAGTTTGGAGACTACTTCCAAATGTTGGACATCATCTATTTTAGATTTTCCATACCCTCTTTCGTACTCCTTTCTAAGTCTGCATGTCTTCCCTTCATCTTAGTGACTTCATTCTCCAATCTGTGGAAGCTTGGTGTAGAGGGTTGTTGTATAGCTTCTGATGCTGAAACTCAGTTTGTACCACTAGGGGGTTCTTCTTGTGGAAGGGGGAGTTATGGCACATTATTTTGCTACTCAGCCGGTGTAGTTGACTCTTGAAGAAGCTGGGGCTCAACTAGTAAGTCAGGGGTAATTCTTGATTCTACTGTGGTGCCTACTTCCACCATTCTCCAATCTCTAAAGGCTTTCCTTTGAAGCTCTTTATATCTACAAGCTAGATCAGCTGGCCCTACTCTGGCCACATTCTTAGATTTCTCAAAATTCTTGTGATCAAGCCACCAAGGAATATTCCCTTGCAATTTAGTGTGGCTTGATACTTTAGCCTATAGGTCCCAGTAATCCCAAATTTATTTTAATCCCCCTTACAATACTAATTATAAGGTGCAGCTCCGCTTCAGAGACTATTGACCCTCCCTCAAATTTAGAAAAGATGCTCTTAATCATCATGTAATGTAGCATCTGCACATTTTTGTACCTAAATTTAGATTTTATGGTCTTTTAAGGAGCAAATCTGCCTTCAATCTCCTCTTCTATAAAATTCCTGAAATCTCCTTTAGGTATCTCTAAGGGCAGCTCTTGAAATTCTGTTACATCCAGATACCCTTCATCATCATATAGCCCCATAGCAAAGATAAATGTCCTTATTGGGACTTCTCTATATTCTCTAAAGGCATAAAACTTCACTACACTATCTAAACTAGCACTTCTCCTTCCATTCTCAAACTAGCCATAAAAGCTAAGGTGGTGCCAGAATAAACCTTCTCCTTAATCTCAAACACTCTTCTCCATACAGTGTCTTCAAAATACTTCAAAAATTCATCCTCCATCCTAAAACTCCTTTACAACCCCCAAATAACCACAACATTCTCTATATCTTTTTCTAGGATAAAAACAAATCAAACCTCTCCCCATCCTTAACAAATAAATTTTTAGGAGCTTGGGTACTTACTTGGAATTAGGTTTGTTGTCTTCTTAGGCCATTTTTTTTTCTTTTTATCTGCTAAAAGATAACACACATTAGTTTAAACTTACTTATACTTGAAACACATTTCTATTTTGCTATCATCATTTTGAGTAATTAGAGGCAAACTAGAGTTTCGATAAAACTAATAAATCCGAGAAGAAAACGAAGTTTGTAACTATTTACATAAAGTTTTAAGAACAACATTACTTAACAAACTACTTTAAAAATAGAAATTTTATCATTTTTATCAAGTTTATACAGAAATCTCAAAAAACCCTAAAAATCTAAAATATAATGCACATTCTATAATAACAATGAAAATAGAAAAGAAAGAAAGAAAAGAAAAGAACATACCTGAGATGATTACAGCTTTGAAATACTATGAGGTTTTAGGATTTTTGGTAAAATGTTCGTGAGCACAAGAAATTATTTTTTTGAGTGCAAGAACAATATTTGTATCGAATGCAAAATGAATGGTATCTTTTTCTTTTCAAAAGTTCTTAAGAGCCAAGTCAGAAAATGACAAAATATGTTATTGGTCATTTATTTATTAAAGACTAAAGAAATAAAGCATAAACGATACTCGTCTAAAAAACAAAGTCGCGGCTTATTTTAAAAGAACTAAAAAATTAAAGAATGCGAAGGCTAAAATTCCTTTATTTTATTCAGAAAAAGAATTTAACAAAGTCGAGGCTCAAATGGGAGGACTCAACGATGAGGCTCGACTTTCATTTTTCACCTAAAATTGTCGAGGCTGAAACTTGTACCTGCACAAAATTTTTACAAAATAATATAGAACATCTTTCATCAACCATTCCATTCAAACACATGATATAATAAAAATAATCCATTTCATTCATCAGAAAAGAATTTTGCACATGGTTTTTGTTCTAGGACCATTTTCGTTCTATCAAACATTCTATCATCCTTCCTATCTCTTCTCAAAACAACCAAATCGATTCATCAAACAAAAACAAAAGATGCAGGATAATCATCTTAGAAATCATCCTTGCTTTGTTTGATCACGTGGATTGGGTTCAGTGTTCGAAGGTAATGATCTTAAAGGTTTCTCTGAAAGAATTTTGGAAATTTGGCTAAGCTAGTTCTCTAAGTTATGAATGACAGTAGTATGATTTATCAAGGTAGCATCTAATCCATGCTGCCTATTCTCAAAAGCTTTGATAAACTAGGAAACTAAATCTTCAAGAGATTGTTTGTTCCTTGATAAGCTCCCAACCCTTGTACTACTGGTTTTTGAAAATTGGGTGGGTTCAATTGATGTTGAAAATTACTATTATCCATCAGAAATTTGAATTTTTTTCTCCAACCAGGATTATAAGTATTACTATAAGGGTCAATCCTTTGGCCAAAAAAATTATTTACAAACTCACAACTCTCAGAGGTCATTCCTTCAATATTTTATTCAGGCAAATCATCAATCATATTCACTTGGTTTCTCCCAATAGACAAATTTTCAACTTTTCTGCTCAAAGCTTTAATCTTAACGGTCAAATTTGACATAGTAGCAATCTCAAAAACTCCTCTTGATCTCTCCTTCTTAGCTCTCATAATTGACCATTGATAATGGTCGTTAGCCATATCTTCAAACAGATTTAAGCACTCTTCAAGAGATTTATAATTCAGTCTTCCTCCAACAACTGCATCTATTAATTGCCTAGCCCCATAATTCAATTCATTATAAAAGGTCTGTACTTGGGTCCATTCAAGTAGTCCATGATGTGGGCATCTTGCCAGCAACTCCTTCCATCTTTCCAAAGCTTTATATAATGTTTCAGAGTCCATATGGTGGAATGAAGCAATATCAGCTCTCAACTTGGCTATTTTAGAGGGTGAGAAATATTTCCTTATAAAATTCTTAACCATTTATTGGCAAGTGGAGATGGAGTTCTTTAGCAATTCATTCAGCCATTTTTTAGTGTTCCCTCTGACGAGAAATGGGAATAATCTTAACTTGATTGCATCCTCAGGCACACCATTTATCTTAAACATATCACAAATTTCCAAAACTACTGTAGATGGCTATTGGGGTCCTAATCTTGTAGGCCATTTAACTAGACCATCTATTGGACCATTTAGATGATATTAGATTTGATCTCAAAGTTGTTAGCAGCAACCCTGGGTCTGTTTATGCTAGTATTGGCTCCATCTAGGTTAGGTATGCAAAAGCCTATCATTGTTTGGGGTTAGTTTACCCTATGCTGTTCATTTTCTTCTTGGGTTTCACCATGGCAGCCATTTTTGGCTGTTTGATTTTACGACCTATACACTATGGTTTTGCATCAAATAGAAGCAAGAATTTAGATTGACTCCTAGTCATATGCCTACATTTTATTTGAAAATAAGTCAAAAGAAAACAAAATATATACAAAGAATGAACAAATTAAAGAATAAAGAATCAACAAAACAAGAAACAAGTATATACAATAAAGTACTAAAAGAATTAAAGAACTGAAAAAGAATAGAAATATATATAACGTAATATATATAGCAAAGGTATATAAAAGAAAATAAACAAACAATTATATACAAAAACAAAAATAAGGTTAGTTCAACATATATATACAGAGATATTTGCAATGTTAAAGCGGCTAGAACAACAAATGAAAATTAATTTCCACTATTACCCTGTTGGGCTTCAATAATAATAATGAATCCAACACCATTCCCCAGCAATGGTGCTAGAAAATGCTTGGTGGTTTGGTTTCAATTGAGTTCATACTGATCATTAACTGAGTTTTTCAAATTTATAAATGTTTTCTAAATCTTTTTCAATAGCTACGGTCTTACAGGGCAAGCGTGCCCATCAAATATAGCATAAAAAGTGATTTAGGTCAGTCCCAAGGGAATAGTTGGCACCTAGTGTACTCCTAACCTCACCCATTGTCTAACCAAGAAAGGTTTAGAAAATCATTATGAAAAAAAAAAAAAAAACTATCCTAAGTTATGAGTATTCATAAACGTTTAATGGGCAAAATAAGAAATAATCTTATAACTTATATGAAATAACAACTCAAGGTTACTTCACCAATTCCTTATCAGAATGATTTCTTAAAAAGAATAGACTTCTTAAAAGTTGTTTGAATTGTGTCTTTATACCACTAGATTCTTTAATTTAAACTAAAGCTTCTCTCGAAGTCAGTAGTTCTAAATCTAGCCAAAACCAATAATATGAAATTCCAATTAGACTCGTATAAAGAATAGGAATCCATTGCTTTGGAAAAAAAAAACAACTTAATGATTTTTTTTTTTTTTAAAACAAGTGACGAAAAGTCTTCACCCATTCCTAAGCAAGAGGTAGTTAAGATTGACTCCATTAGCAACCACAGATCTATGCAATTGAATGATCCCTCGATCTATCCAATTGAAATCAATCGTGGATCTGAAAGAGTGCACTACTCCTTTAATAACCACAAGTTTAAGTTCAGGTCACTAATTACAAACCTCCAATCAAATTAACTTGAAAGCGCATTTAAAATCAACTTAATCAGGAATTGGATTCGTAATCCCTAAGTTATAGAAGTTTATTTCTCCATGGATTTATCAAAATAAATGCAAATTAGAAGAAATAAATCAGATTCAAAAGATTAATCAACTAATTGCTCAGAAATTCATAGAAATTGCAAGCACCGAGTTAAATTGATTTTACCTAGAAAATAGAAGAAATTCTCAAGTACGAAGAAAATGAAATTCTTTCACCTAAGAATCCTTCAAAAAACTAATCTACGTTAATATGCTGATTTACACTGTTGGTACATACTTTACAATGCATGCTTGCCCATTTATTTATAGGCTACTAGGCACATAAAGCATGACCTACTTTATTGACACATGGCTGATTCTTTCTAACAAAATTTGTGATAACTTTCCATGTGCGCATATAATCTGTGAAAAACACTTATCGAAGGTCATGTGTGATACGTTGGTTGAGGCTTTTATAAGTAAAATCAGGTTCGACTTCAAGAATTGCTAACGTAAACTGTGCATTTTTGTCCATTGCTCTATCGAGGATAAAATTGAGAAAGTCGAGACTCGTATTGCTGAGGCTGGAGGCAATTCTAATGAAGAATTGGTCTGTAACAGCACTTGTCAAGGGTCGAGATTTGAGGCTTGATAGTATATTTTCTCTAGAATGATGCTTGATCACTTCGACCGAAGTCGAGGATCATGTCGAAAGCTCGTAGTTAAGGCCCGATAGACCAATTTTTGTTGCTTTCTTCCTTTGTTTGGCCTCGGCTATGACTTTATAGGGCTCGACTTCTATAATCTTGACTTTACTTGTTGTTTTTGCTCTAAATATGATTTAAAATACTTTGATTATTCCTCATTGGATTCTAGGAGCTTCAAAGCAATATTATTTATAAAAAAACATAGGTTTTATAGGATTTTATTTGTAATTCTAAGCAAAATGAGCTCAAAATCCTATGAAAAATATAGAATAAAAAATTACTTATCACAACATCAAAGGAACTTATTGCCATAATTCATTAAATGCAACATGTTTTTTGAAGGACTAACAGGAAAGCCAGAAGAAGTAGATGACTTTCTAGCTTAGATCGATAGATCCCTTGATGTTTTCTAAGTACCAGAAGCTCTAAGGGTACCATATCAAACTTATTTGCTGAGGTTAGGAGCAAGAATATGGTGGAATTCCAAGCAAAGGACATTGCCACAACCTATTACCTGGGATGTATTTAGACAAGAGTTGCTGAAGGAGTATTTCCTAAGCAGTTTAAAGGCAAAGTATAGTACTGACTTGATGAATTTGACACAAGGCAGTAAGATAATTAACGAGTATAAACACGAGTTCAATCCGTTGTTGTAGTTTGCTCCAGATGCTTATCGAGATAGTGATGAGCTAAAGAGGCAGACTTTAATGGTTGGGTTAAAGCTTAATTTATAAAGGAGACTGGCTGAATTTGAGATTGCAGATTTTACGGCTATGGTAGAGAAAGCTCGAATCATTGTGTGTGCAAAGAAGTATGAGGTTGAAAGATATAGGAAACATAGGCAGACATTTGGTAAGAAAACTCATGATGATGTAGGAATGAGTTTTGTTTCTAAGAAAAAGAAGTTCTTTAAAACTATAGGAAATGGGAAAAGTGGAAATATTGAAAGAAGTAATGTTTCATGCTATAAATGCAAGGGTGCCCATTATCCAAGAAATTGCCCACACCTTCAGCAAAAATGTTATTATTGTGGTGAGTGGACACATGGTTTCCACTTGCCCAAAAGAATGGTGTGGCTTGTTCCACCTGTAGAAAGGTCTGACACATATCAACTCATTGCCACAAAGGTGAATGTAGTAGCTAGGCCTTCACAATCTAAAGGAGTAGTCAGTGTGATAGGATCCAAAAATGGGAATACCAATGCTAGCAAAGCCACCACAGCAGCTAGGGTCTATGCTATGCATGGAACTCCAATTGAGGATGTGGACATAGAAGAGGAAGATGAAGGAAATATATGGGAAGAAGCCGACCCTGATGATTACGGTCTCATTGCACGTATGTAGTTATATATTTGTTTATCTAAAGTTATAATATTAGACACAGACATGATTAGGCGCATAGTAAATATTTTTAGGACTTAGAAATAACATATGATTAATAAATGATAGATAGGAACAATTCAAGTGAGAGATCAGACTACGTATGCTTTCATTGACATAGGACCAACACATTCTTTCATGGATTACCAACTGAAACCATGAATAAGGAATTAGGAGTTACTATACCAATAGGAGATTTGGCAATAACTCGGGAGATGATAAGAGGATGTTTACTAAAGATTGGAGGTCAGGAATCGTTTGCTGATTTGATCTTGGTAGATATGCAGAAATATGATATTATTTTGGATATGACTTGGTTTTCTACTATAAAAGCAAAAGTTGATTATCGTTTTAAGATGATATCTTTTGTTAACAACCAAGGAGAATGAAAGGATTATATGGGAGAGATATTCAAAGAAGTTGATAGTAGGATAACGACAATTAAAGTTGAAAATGAAGGGAATATGGAGTTAAACTGATGTATTCTTGGAGCAACCGAAGGTGAATTCAAGGAATTAGATATACAAACTCTTCGGACAGTATGTGAATATCCAAATGTATTTCCAGATGAATTACCTGGATTAACCCACATAGAGAAGTAGAATTTTCTATTCACTTGATATCTAGAACTGAACCAGCATCAAAAGCTCCATATCGCATGGCATTTGTAGAATTGAGGGAATTGAAGGTACAATTTGCATGAATTATTGGATAAGGGATTCATTAGACCAAGTGTTTTATCTTGGGGAGAACCGGTATTGTTTGTTAAAAAGAAAGATTGTTCAATGAGACTCTATATTGACTATAAGGAATTAAACAGAGTAACTATTAAGAACAAATATCCTTTACCAAGAATTAATGATCTCTTTGATCAATTGAGAGGAGCAAAGGTATTTTCTCGAATTGATTTATAGTCAGGATATCATCAAATTCGAATTAAGGCAGAGGATGTACCAAAGACTGCATTCCGAACTAAGTATAGTCATTATGAATTTTTGTTCATGCCATTTGGATTAACAAATGCACTTGCAGTTTTCATAGACTTGATGAACCATATCTTTAGACCTTTGTTGCATATTTGTATGATTGTGTTTATAGATGATATACTAGTGTATTCATCTACTGAAGAGCAACATGATGAACACTTAAGAAGTGTATTGCAGATCCTAAGAGATAATAAGTTATATGTCAATTTGTCTAAATGTGAATTTTGGCTTAAGAGCATATCATTCCTTAGATATATTGTTTCTGGTAAAGGAATATATGTTGATCCTACAAAAGTTAAAGCTATTGTGGAATGGAAAAGATCTGAAATTGTTACAGAAATTAGGAGTTTCTTGGGATTAGCAGGATATTACCGGAAATTTATATGGGATTTCTCAAAAATTGCATGACCACTGACACAATTAATAAGGAAGAATAAGAAATTCGAATGGAATGATCAATGTCAACAAAGTTTCCAAGAATTGAACAAGAGGTTAGTCTCGGCACCAATATTGGTTTTGCCAAATGATAAGGATCCATATGCTGTCTACAGTTATGCATCCAGGAATGGTTTAGGATATGTATTAATACAAAACGGGAAAGTAATAATATGTGCTTCTAGACAATTGAAGCCACATGAGATGAATTATCCCACTCATGACCTTGAATTAGCTGTTATTGTCTTCTCACTTAAGATTTGGCGTCATTATCTATTCGGACATAAATGTGAAATATATACAAGTCATAAGAGCCTGAAGTATATATTTACATAGAAAGAATTAAATATGAGGCAACATAGATTGTTAGAATTGATTAAGGATTATGACTTAACCATTAATTATCATCTCGACAAAGTAAATGCTGCCTCTGATGCATTAAGTCGTAAGAATTATGGAGAAGTAGCTTCAATGTTGACAGAGCATAAAGAACTCCACAAGGAATTTGAGAGATTAAACTTGGAGTTTTCAATGCAACACTTGGAAGTGGCACTTGGAAACTTGATCTTAGAGCCTACTTTACTCCAATGAATCAAGGAAGCTCATAAAGAGGATGCAGAATTCCAAGAGATTAAAGAAGGGACATCATAAGGGAAATATAAGGATTTTCATGTGGATGAAAATGGAGTATTGAGGATGAATAAGAGATTGTATGTACCATGTGATGAAAGCTTGACGAAGGAATTAATGCATGGAGCACATTATTTTGGATATTCTGTACATCCAGGAGAAACAAAGATGTATCAAGATCTGCAAAAGTGCATATTGGTAGAATAGGATAAAAAAAGATGTTGCAGAATTTGTTGCTAAGTGTGAAGTATGCCAAAAGGTAAAAGCTGAACACCAAAGACCCGGTGGATTGTTGAAACCACTGTCAATTCCAGAATGGAAATGAGATCAAATTTCCATGGATTTTGTATGTTCATTACCTAATACAAATGTAGGATATGATGCTGTTTGGGTCATTATGAATAGACTCACTAAATCAGTTCATTTCTTGTTAATCAACATGACATATCAATTAGAAAAGTTGGTACGAATATATTTGAAGGAGATTGTGAGATTACATAGTGTACTTACTGGTATAGTGTTAGATCGAGATCCACAATTTGATTCCAGATTTTGGCAAGGATTAGAAAGAGCTTTGGGAACACAATTGAAGTTCAGTACAACTTATCATCCTCAAACTGATGGACAGACAGAGAGAACTATTCAGACCTTAGAAGATATGTTGAGATCTTGTATTTTAGAATTCAAAGGAAATTGGGATCAACATTTACTATTGGTAGAATTCACGTATAATAACAGTTACCACTCAAGTATTGGAATCCTACCATGTGAAGCAGTAAATTGTAGAAAGTCTCGATCACCATTATTTTAGGATAATGTGGCGAAGTAATGATTGGACCTGAATTGGTACAGAAAACAATTGACAAAGTCATTGTGGTAAAGTAGAAAATGAAAAAAGCTCAAGACAGACAAAAGAGCTGGGTAGATCTAAAATGGAGAGAATTAGAATTTATTGAAGGAGATCACATCTATTTGAAGATAAGGCTGATCAAAAGTCTTCATAGTGGATAAACAAAAGGAAAGCTAAGTCTTAGATTTATTGGACTATTCAAGATATTGGAATGAGTTGAAATCTGGCATATCGTCTTGCATTGCCACCCTACTTATCTGGTATACATAATGTTTTCCATGTATCAGTACTAAGAAAATATGTATCAAATCCGGATAAAGTGGTTGAGTTGAAACCAATTGATCTTAAAGAGAACTTAACATATACAAAGCATCTTGTTCGGATATTGGATAGGAAAGTGTAAACTCTCAGAAAAAAAGAGATCCATTATTTCAAAGTGTTATGGGATTCCCGAACTAAGTAAATGACGTAGGAACTGGAAGATGAGATCAAGAAGAGTTATGCCCATCTTTTTGAAACTCAAGCATGTAAGCAAGCTTTGTATTTGTGTGTGTGTGTGTGTGTGTGTGGGTGGGGGAAGGGTTTTTGGATGGAGGGCGAAGAGAATGCAAACCCCAAAAGACAACTTAACATATGAAAAGCATCTTGTTCGAATATTTGACAAAAAAGTGTAAGCTATCAAAAATAAAAGATCCATTATGTCAAAGTGTTATAAGATTCCCGAATGAGAAAATGACATGGGAACTAAAGATGAGATCAAGAAGAGTTATCCCCATCTTTTGAAAACTCAGTAATGTAAGCAATCTTTGTGTTTTTGTAGGTAGGTTTTGGGTGGGGGAGGGGTGGTTGGTGGAAGGGTGAAAAGAATGTAAACCCCAAATTTTTTCATACCGGTAAAAATAAACAGAATGTAAATAAAAAATATGGTTTAATATTGAACTTAACAAAAACTCTAGAATAAAATTACGGAGTAGTATGCCTATATATCTTCAAACCTTAAAACAAAGTTTTCTAGATAGTATAAATACTACTAATAAGATTTTATAGTGGGTATCAAAAAATCAAGATATTAGAATAACTTGGTTAAGATTTTAAATGTGATAATGAGTAAATAACCAATTACGCTTATAGTTTAGAAAACGATAACTTAAAGATAAACCGCTAGGGTTATAAAAACACAATAAAAACAAAAAATAGATCCATAACTTATAATCTAAAATCCAAATAAAAATTTGGGTCACACCATTATTCTAATTATTAAGTCTAAAGCTATTAGAGCCTAAAACAAAAATTGACTTATTAAATTTAGAAAACCTAATCGCGGGAACTAAAACTCTAAAAGTAATTAATTGGGTAAACTTTAAACCTAAAGTTGAACTCAATAACAATCTAGAAATTTGTAGAACTATATATAAATTTTTGGAGATAAAACTCTTGAATGATTGCCATATTTGTACCTGTTTCACTTAATAAACTACCCTAAAACTGAGCTAAATGATTAATTAAAAGATATATGATACATAATGGACATATAAGGTGCATGTAGTATTAAAAAAAAAAAAAAACATGGCTGGGATTGCATTGATAATTGTTAGCCGAATTTTGAAGCACAAGAGTTAAGGAAGAACAAATAAAAGTCAAGAAAATTGTACAATAGACAATCAAAGTGAGCCAATTAAACAAGCTCATTAAATGCATTATAGAAGCAGCCAGAGACAAGCCGAATTTGGTGGATCTCTTCTTCTTTAGCTAAATTTGTTGCTTCCCTCTTCTTCTCTCTCTCTCTCTATATATATATATATTATATAGCTTCATAATTAACAAAGGAACAAAGCCATTAAATCAAAACTACTTGCAGCAACAAAACCATTAAACAACAGCCAAATTAGTTCACATTACATTATGAAAACACACATCAAAACTACCATAAACAAGCTCCATAAAAGTAGCACAAAACAAGCTTGGGAAAGGGAAAAACAAGGTGAGTTAAATTCGTTTTTGTGTTAGTTTTTGTTAAAACATTAACTTAAATAATGTTTGTTAATCCTAGGTTTAAAACCACCTTGAGAACGGTGTTTAAAACATCCATAACAAGGTAAACTTTGATAAACCTAGTTACACTTTTTAGATTCATAAAACAAGGATTATATTGTTGATATATTGTAGGATGATATATGTATAAAATATAAAGTAAAAACACTTAGGAATAGTTTAAAAACAAGTTGGATATGGAAAATCAAAAAAAAAGGATCAAAATGCATGGAACTTGGAAGGAGAAGAATATTGAATCCCCAGAAGAGCATGGGTTGTACACGAGGTGGTGAACTCCCTATGTTTCTCTCGCCTTTTATTCCATTTGTTATTATTATTATATTATTATGAGAATTATTATTATTATTTTATTAATGTTATTATTATTGTTATTGTCATTAAGATTAATATTATTATTATCATTACTGTTATGAATATTAATATTAATATTATTATATATTATTATACTAATAATCTTGTTATCATTATTGCTAATATTAGTATACTTTACAAATAAGAATAAATTATGAAATTACTTAAAACTCAACTTATATGGGTATAAATATATAAGAATAGAAATTTAAAATAAGCTAAAATATCAAAGATATGATTTCTAAAATAGTTAGGTAATAATATAAAGACAAATCAAGATCACGACGAAACTAAATGATAGAAAATAAATATTAGTTACTATAATAAGTTAACTAAAGAACAATATAGAAGTGATGATAAGATGTCAATCTACTGAATATAAATTCTACAACTACCCAATAAAAATATATAAATATCAAACAAGATTAAGAAAAGAAAAATAAAAATAAATATTAAATAATAATTATTTCATAGGACCATTAAAGGACCAATATAATAATAGAAAAAAAAACCAAATATCAGTATAGGATACTTAGACACTCATAGGAGTTTAATTATATAATTTATATTGTATTAATGAATATATTTAATCATCTCAATAGGTGATTTTATACTTGTGAGGATTTCTATGTTGGTTATCACGATTAGCCAGTATGAGCAGATACGTAACTCAAACTTTTATATGTGTATGCTTGTAGCTTAGCTGATCTTAAATGAAAAACAATAACATGAATTTGTTGTATGGGTTTTGTGGGAATTGTTTGCTCTATGAATTTGTTAATTGCTAAGATACTTAATAATAATAATAGAAATCTGTATGAACGTGTTGCTTGTCTATGCAATGATTGATCACCTTAAACCTTAATAAAAAACACTGGTACCATAAATGAAATGAACATGCATTGCATGATTTGCATGCACATTTGAGTAATTGGCAGCCTACTACATGTTAGTGTTTCGAATATTTGGTAATGCTTGTTTTTCTAGGCAAAGAAGCTACTAGTTCTATGCAAGATTAACTTTGTTCTATCGATACCATATGAACTAAATGATAAGTGAAGGACGCTGCTTATGGTATCGCTTTGAAATGACTAACACTTAATGGGGTTACTAAGGTTAAAAACAAGAAATGAGTGTTAAAGATATGATAAATTTAAAGTAATAATTAAAGTGAGTATTGTTGTTTCCCTATATGCTTAGTCTCTCTTGGGTAGGTAGGCTATAGTATTGTATTCCTTCAACCTCGATGAGAGGGTAAATCTTCATCCTACTTTGGATTCCAGGTTGTCCAGGCTTGTATTCGTGCATATGCTTGATTGATGCATTTCATACGATTTTTAATAAACTTATCGGATATGTGGTAAGTTCTAGTTATTCACTGACTTATGGTTTCGCTCACACTCCTAAAGACATTTTAAGTTTACATTATGACCATGACTAGTTACATCTGGGAGTGGCACTGGTAAGAGTTAGGAGTTGGATTCTCATGGGTCAAATTGGGGTAAGTTGTTTTCTATTATTCCTAGTATAAATTAGTTAGTATATGGTTTATTAATTATGTATTTGGACATTTATGGAAAGGTTATACGGTCTGTATATCTTTATGATACCCTTTACTTGTGATGACAGTTAATTACTAAATTATGTCTTACATGTATTTGTCTTTTCTTATCTAAGCAACTAAAAGATTATGTTGTTTAAAAATTGTCATTCTTTGAAAATTAACTAGTAATAGTATTCAAGTGTGGCTTGTTTACTACTCCTAAGATACCTTTAGGGCGTGACACAAATTAATATGCCTCAATATGCTAAATTTGTTGTAGTGATTTAAATTATTTATTTGTATTGCATTTAGCCTAAGTATGCTTATCACTTTGAATTTACTTGCATTATTTGTGTACTAAGCCTTTGGCTCACATTGCTACTTTGCAGGTGTTGAAGATGATGAATTTTATTCTTAGTTGTGTTATGAGACTGATTTCGAGGATTTTCTGGATGACTAAAGCAATTAGGAATTCCATCTTATGTTTTGTAATAGATTAGAAAATGGATGTTTTTATGGTAAATGTAATAGATGTTATGGACCTTTTCAAAAATACAATGTATTTTGTTGTAGGCTTGATCTTAAGCCTATCTTTAGTAATATCTATGTACATAGAGGTATTAAGTCCTTAATTATGTTGATGAAAGGATAGCAAAGTGTTGTAATATTATGTATTCTCTTTATGATATGTTTTAGAATAGTTCTTACAACAAGTGTGGACAAACAATCCATACAAACTCTTTCTTTATAGACAACCTGGCTAGGGACTGTACACGCTTAGCTTTATATATGAGTGGTCTTTACATATATGGTACATATATAATATATTAAGTTATAAAATAGGAAATTTATATTAAAATAATTATCTTATTTAAGCAAGTACTATATATATATATATATTAATAATATATCCATATATAATTTATAGATGTTATAATATATATTAAAAAATAAACATACTTTTTTATATAAAAGATCGTGTTATAAGGTATATACTATACCATATACGAAACATAATATTTTGCACAATAAAAATTTTAGGCTAATAAAAATAATTATAAGTTACTAATTATAATTTGATAGCATAGAAACAAAAACAAAAGAACCCCCAAATTTCCCTCCATTCTTTCATTTACTTTTTCTTTCCCTCCAACTTTTCCCTCTTGCTTTCTCATTTTACATTCACCACTCTTGACATTACTATTCTCTTCTTTTTCATTTTGTTCTTCAATTTCCTTACCTAGTTTCTTCTACCATCCTTCCCTACTCTCTCTCCCTCTCTACACACACACACACTCACATCATCATCATCATCATCATCATATTCACCGAACAATGTGCTCAATCTAACTAACATCTTGGTTTTTTCTTAGTCCCACGGCTAACAACACTCATCAAGTCTCATCTCTCTCTCTCTCTCTACTAACTTGTGCTTTTCTTTTTCTCCCAATTTGATTCAATCAGAAACATGATTTAGTTAATTACAATAGTAGACGATGCTCTATTTGGATCATTGTTACTATTGATGACTTAGCTAATTCCTTTTTTGGTATGCAAAAGGTGATTTCTCTTAAATCTTATAGAAGTTCAATCATTTTTTATTCTTTTCTAGTATTTGCCCACTACTTATTCATGTTGTTCAATTAGAAACACAATTTAGTTGATTGCCACATTAGACAATACCCTATTTGATCATTACCACAATTGACGACCTGGCTAATTCCTCAAGTGGTATGCAAAAGAAAATTTCTCTTATGTTTCATTAAATCTTATAAAAATTCAATTTTTTTAGTATTTACTTGCTAGGAATTCATGGGTTTTGTGATTGATTAATTATTTCACATATTAGCTAATGAAATTTGAATTGGCTTTGCGTATCAAGTTTATTGTGCTTTGTGTTTTTTCTTTTTTGTGTTGGATTTATTTGTGAAAGACTTGTAGGCATATATTATATAATGGCATATGAATATTGGATTTTTTTCTTCATGATAGTTATAAAACTAGTTCTTGCTATAAATATATTTATATATATTGTTGTAGAAGAAATTAATCAACTTATATAATGTTAATATATTTTTTCATATCTATGTACAATGTCTCTCATAAACAAGTATTAAATTGATTATTCTTTTTTTTTTCTTTTACTAAGTGATCAATTATACTTAAATTTCTTTTATAATGTATATTGATATTTTATATTTTGCAGGATAAGTCTCAATATGAAGAAATTAATGATAAAACCCAAGGATTTGAGTAAAATATGCCGTTGATCTTTAGCTACACATTATCTACATATTATAGATTTGAAGTTCAATAAATATCTTTATGATCATTTTTATTGTAGAGAAATGTTTTAAAGATGTAATTATTTGTATCTTAGTAACCTTTGTTTGATGTAATTATATTTTAATGACATGCATTTTCAAGTATAAGTATTAGTAATGTTCATATATATATATATATATATATAGCTATCAATATTGTATTAAATGTAATGAGTTAATAATAGCTAAAGTTAAGTGCAATATTGAAAAGAAATAAAAAGATTGCTTCTTTATAAGCAGTGTTGAAATTAAATGAAAAGATTACTTCCTATTTTGCAAATTTCATCAATTCCAATAATATTGATTGTGATATAAATAAAAAAACCAATGCTTATGACTTTAAAAATCAATGCAAAAATACAAAATATTGCGTTTCATATAATTGTAATTAGCTGTTGTTGAATTCTCAATAATGTTACCATTGCTTAATTAAAATGTTGCATTAATATAAGAAATTTGTTGCTTTAAAATAGAAACCTTGTTGCATTAATTTATTAATTCAATGTTTCTAATTTAGTTACGCAACACTTATATTGTGTTGCATTTATTAAAAAATTTGTCGCCTTTTATTTGATGCAACAAGCACTTATTGCAATAGAAGAAAAATTAGTTACTTAAATGTTTAGGGAACAAATTTAAAGGTAAAGACAACAAAAACTGTTGATGCCTTAGCCCATTTTGTGTGTTTCTAGAAAGAGGACCTTTTCAGGTTAACAAATTATGTGCATGACGAAAACAGTTCGCTAAACAAGAACCTTGTAAAATAGCAACAAAGAAAGATGTCATATGATGTCATACTCCTGATGAAAATGAGCGACAAGTAATTACCACAGTTAAATTAATTAATGTGGACTAACGTTTACTATTTTATATATGTATTATCAAAAAATTCTATGGTTCTAAAATTTTGTCAAATGGAAGTTCCCATATAGCATATGATAGGAAAGAACATGAGCATTGAATATCTGCAATGAAACGTCTGTGAAACTTGAGACGACATTCCTTTTCTTTTTCTCCTTGTCCTTTAGTAAGTCAACATCAAGTTTACCCATTTTTATAATTAAATAAAGACCCATGAGTAATTGGTAATGGAATTAAACTTAGCAAATTCTAACGAGTTGATAACAATTTATACTTGCGTGCTTTACATATAGTTTTATTATTTTTTTAATAAACCATAAAAAAAAATCTAGACTAATTTTAAATATAAGAGGTCCTTATACTCTTCAAGTCTAGCATTAAGTAGATTAAGTATCCATATCAACATCTTAAATCGAAAAGGTTATATGATATCTAGAATTTAAAGGAGAATCCCAATTAGATCGAGAGCTGCTTATCAAATCAATTGTTCTTTAATTTTGTTCCCTAAACGTTATGGAGTAAGATGTCCACTTTTCAATAAGAATTCTTTTTTTCATTAGATGATGTGATGTGAAAACATTGGCACACATGCTTTAGCCTTTTCGAAAATCTGTTTCTGTTCCCCAAAAGCATCATGGCCACATTTAGCTTTCCATCATGAGAATAATTGAAATCTTATACCATCTAAGGTCCTAATAAGCTAAGAATTTTGTATAAAACATGTATATATATATATATATCTTCATTTTGAAAATACACCAAAGTTTATTCATTTTGTATTCCGATTATTATTAGCCTTCCAATTTTTAAAATAATATCTATGTCTTTAAATTTTCAAAATAGTTAATATTTTTTTAATAAAATATCAATATAGTCTCTTTCTCCAATTCCATTAGATTTCTGTAATTTAATAGTTTCATAGTACAAGATAATATCATTCACTCTCCATTGATTTGTATGTCATCGAACAAAGGAGTACAACATTATGTATCTTTATTAATATTTTTTCATGAAATTCTTTACCCAACTAGTCAAGTTCCTTCGTCTTTCCTTTTGATTGATTCTCCTGTCCAAGTTCATCTTAGCTTATAAATTTCAAATTGCCAACCATGATTGAATAGTAACAAGTGGAAAAGAGAAGTTATATAAGCCCTACAAGAATACTGGTGTTGAATCAGAACTAAGAAGATATCAATGATTCAAATCAACCAACACTTGTTTCATCATTTTCTAGGTACACTAATAAGCAGCTAAGATTTACATTTCTAACATGCAAATTAGAAGGCCCATTCACTAGTAAGTAACATTGAATTTTCTTTATAATTTGTAAAGTCAAGATTGAATTGTTTGGGATTGAATTCACCTTTTTATGGATTCTTTCAAGAAACTATTTTATGAGCACTTTCTCCTGCAATCATATATAGTAATAGAAGAAAATCCACAATTTTATGGAAATGATATGATTACATGAGTGCCAGGTGGAGTATTTTTTGAATTTTTACCATATAGAGGAACAATATTATGCAAAATTAGTATGTTTTGCTATGCAAGATTAACTAATATATATTATAAGTGGATGGATAAATTGAACAACTTTAAAATATGAGATCTTTTTGTTAAGGCACTCATGATACATTTTGGACCTTTTGAATATGATTGACAAGAAGATAGATTTTATTTTTCTGAACAGTAAGAAAGAAAGAGTGATTATGAAGGAGAGGCTTGTAATGATATATGTGTTAATGACAAGCATACAATGCATGAAATTTTAGAACCACATACATGTGCTTTTGAAGAATTTAAGGATGTACTAGTTACATCTAAGGATAATCCTATAGTGAATGTTTCTATGATAAGGGAGCAAGCACTTAATGTGGCCAGTAGAGAAAAGGATCGACAATATGTATTATTGAAACTTGCTATTATTGATAGGAAAATAGTAGTGAATGCTTATGTTAGTAATTGGGACTTTGGGACCATTGAAGAACTTGATGAGTGTGAGTTAGGTTTAATGCTTAATTATCCAATAACAAGCACTGACTCACAATTGAGGAAAGAACAAGCAGTGAAGCATGATGGATCTTTTTCTAATTTAGCTTAGGAACTAGTTTTCAATCATACATTATGTATTACCTCCATACTTATTAGTATAGGCAACTAGCAATTTTCCTTAGTCTCATTGTTATCATTACCAATTTTTGGCATTTTCACTATAAGAAAACCATGTTTAGAGATAAAATTCTATCTCTATATGTAAATTTCTATTATAAAAACCATCGTCATTGATTTTATTTATAGAATATAACTGCTTCTACCAATTTCCATCATACAATTTATGTTTCTAAATGACATTTTTCTTATAGTGTTTTAAGTGGGCATTCATGGTTCAATACATCATTTAGTTGGGACAAAATCGATCATTATATTCCAGACATGAGGATTGGATTATGGCTTAAAGAAGCTGTTATTGGCAATGTTGTTAGAACCAAGGGTTGAACCACATTCAACCAGGGGTCAAACCTGGGTCAACAAAAATATCAAAAAATAATTTATGATTTGATTACTATGGTGAACAAACATGAAATACAACAAATTATAATATTAAATAATCATTTTAACTAATATTGATATTGGAATTTAGTAGCTATATTTATATTTGTAATGTTATAATTTTTAATGTGTAATTTATACTATGAAAGAATAATTTATTTTGTTGGATATATTTTTTCAATATACTGATGAGAAAAACTTGATTAATATATACATTTTATTTCACTAACAAATCATAATTTTGACTATGCTTTTTAAAGGCAAATATATAAAAGTGTAATTGCTTTTTTTTTTTTTTATTCTAAACATGAAATGAATGAATATGGTTTTAGAATAATATAATTGCTTTAAAGTCTATTTAGAAAACTAGAGGTCCCCTTAAGTCATCCAGCCTATTTGGAAAACCCTTAATCTAATCTTCATTTCTATCTTCTTTATTTTTTAAAACACACATCCATCAACATTATATTGACCATGTGTTCCTTCTCTGTGTTTCTTTACCTCTCTCATGCTTTTTTGCTCTCTCTCTTTAGCCTTTCATTGTACTAAACTCTCCTCTGGCGAAAAACACCCCTTCGTAGCCTTCATAAATAGCAAGTTCAAATTCATAGTGAGCCTTCATAAATAGCAAGTTCAAATTCATAGTTATCACGCCCTTATCCTCCTACTGTAGCTCGCTTCATTCAACCTAGGTTCATAAAGTGACACTCCGTCAATAGATTCTAGTCCCTTATCATGTAAATGCCTTGAATTACTCCACATGTAGATTGTCCCATAAA
Source organism: Combretum micranthum (assembly GCA_024138025.1). Taxonomy (NCBI): domain Eukaryota; kingdom Viridiplantae; phylum Streptophyta; class Magnoliopsida; order Myrtales; family Combretaceae; genus Combretum; species Combretum micranthum. The sequence goes on along the minus strand of JAMXBD010002817.1, from coordinate 130,976 downwards.
TATAGGGAACACTTTAAAGATATAGGAACTTAAAGATCTTATAGGCTTCAATTCCACCAACAATTGATGGTAATTTTGAAAATCAAGTAAAGGAGGAACTAAACCTACCTATAGCAATGAGAAAGGAGAAAATCTGTGTAATATCCAACATGAAATTTCCTCTTTTTTTTTTTCTGTTTTTTTATTCTACCTATTTTTGGTCTGGTTAGAATAGGGTACTAGTTTTCTGGTGAACTGGTCAGTTTGTTGACAAGGCATCATGTCTTGGCAAATCCGTTCTTAAGCATGATTGTTGAACTAATGTCCTATTGTGACTACATGGTTATTGGAATGGATGCAACATAGATCAACGACTGACGAAAGAAGAACGGCACATGATTGGTATTTTGTGTTCTTCAAATAGTGGCTTAAGAGGACCCTTTTCATCAAACTAACATTACTACTATCAATTTTGCTTTTTAACACAAATTACAACGTCTATTGTCAACTATCCTCTTATCATCGCAAAATCAAGACACAAGTTTAGATGGCATATGGAACATTAGACCACCAGATCTACCAGCAACAACATGCGACAACGTTTTTCAACCTTGAGGGCAAGGTTGATTTCAAGGAGGAAAGAAATTGTTACAACTTAGACATATAAAAGAAACAGGGAAACAACCTAGTTTCAACATAATAACTAATAAACAGTTACAATAATAGATTTATAGTTGTAATGTTTGAGATAGTTGACAGTTCTAATAGAAATTGTAATTATAATATTTGTACATGTCGATCTAATAGTGATCAAGTAACAAAGAAAGGGATACCAAATTACGTCGCTATATAATCCATTTGTGTAATTGAGCTTAGAAGAGTGGTGTTTCGAACTAACCAATGTTATCCTTCAAAATAGATCTGCAGTTCATAAAGAAACAATAGTGAGTTAATGAGAAACCCTAGAAATTAGGGTTAGAAAGAGGCAAACAAAGAGTGTGATACTTATCTATTAGCTTGTGTCGAAGGTGAGAAAGTATGGAAGATAAGCTTTTATGTATATTTGGAAACGATGTTGTTGAGTTTTCCCTTAACATAAAGAGGTTGCAGTGATTGATGGTGATAGTATTAATTTAAATATTGGTTATGAAATTTTGTTTTTATCTTGTTTCAAATGTTTATTTTATCACCAAATACCAAAAAAAAAAAAAAGAAATAAAAATCTTCATTTTATCTAGTACAATATCAAAATTCTGCAGAGTATTGGGTTCACTTTTTCTTACTAGATTTTTTTTCTTTTCAAATCTAGGGTTTTTTGCATTGTCTGATTCTCATTCGTGTCCTTATCTGTATTAAAACGATATGTGTAAATATGTCTGATTTACATCTATTTTTTATCTATATTTGATTTATTTAATTTTTCATGAGAATTATCAATTATTTTTATCTATATTCATTTTTGATAAATAATTTATTAAAAAAACTTTTTAAAAAGTATTTATATCTGTGAGAAAAAGCTATCCAATCATACCCCTAATCAGTATTTAAAAAAAAAAAATAAAAAAAAAAAAAAAAAAAAAAAAAAAAAAAACCGAAAAGCCAATGTTACTATGAACGCGTACCCGGTCAGATTTACACAGCTTCTTGATTCGTGCTTGTTCGCTTTTGGAATGGTCCGTCGAATAGTGGAAGGGTAGAGTAAGGTGTGAAATTCCATGAAAACCCTTGTCAAACGAACAGTCCCTTTGCCCATGCCTCAAATTCGCTGCCAGTTCGACCTGGCTCTTCCATTCACTTAATTTATTTTTTTCTTAATTGTTTCAATTTTTAAATCATTCATTTTTTATAATATAATTATAATATTATCTTATTTCTTCTAATTTTAATCATTAACTACACATGATAGCATGTTCATATGTTAAATAAATAGAAATTTAAAAAAATAAATGAAGAGATCCATTTCTCAAGCTATCACATACTTTTTTTTTTGTAAATTTATTTATTTATTTATTTTTAAAACTATCCAATATGATAAATATATTGGAGCGGTTGTGCAATCAGTAGTGCAGTAACAGTAATATGGATTCTTAAAAGAAATAATTAATATAAAATTTATTTATTTATTATAAAAAACGACATAAAACTATGATAGATCACTTTCTTCTCCTTGCATTATGAGTGCTTCAAAAAATTACAAGAAATGTTTGCGGTACTGTTTTACCTAAGCGCTACCTACCCCCGAAAGAAGCACATGAACGACGGTGTCATTGTCCTTCCTTATCGTCTCTTTGCAGGACCAACTTGAGTCCTGTGATTGCCGATATATGTCCACATATTTATGATGTTAGCAAGTGGCTATAGAGGTGGTAGCTACTCGTAAAAGGTTGTTACCTTAATTAGGCCGGTCCTGTTGCTCGCGTGATGCCTTCTTTTTCAATCCTTTTTTTTTTTCTATGATATTTATTTTCAAATATACCACAGTGATTAAGAAATTCTAGCAAAAATTAGTTGAAAACAATGAAGTTAAATGCTAAAAATTATGTGAAAATATTTATTCGGCATTATAAATTACGTTTATATACACACAATAGATAAATACCTATTAGTTTTTAATATACAGTAATGAGTAGTTTGTAAAAATGAAAAAAGAATAATAATATCACGAATGAAATCTAAAATTTAATAAAATATGCAATTAGGTATCCGTACTTTAAAAATGATTAATTTAGTGTCTAAACTTTAAAATTAGTCAATTTAGGTATTATTGATGTATAAAAAAAGTTTTTTTAGGTACTAAATTGATCAATTTTAAATTTACGTACTAAGTTAAATAATTTCAAAGTTCAAGTACTATTCGTGACATTAATCAAAAGAAAGAAAAAAAAAAAAAACCTACATGATTTTAAAACATTGACACATCCTAAACCACTTATATTCACAATCCTTTTAGGCATTTCTATTTTTAGATTATTAATAATATTCAAATATGTACTTTTCATTCCATTGCTCATTCAAATATAGGCTTATGTTGTATTTGGTTGACAAGAATTAAATTGATATTCTAACCTTTTTATTATGGAATAGCTTTCTTCTTATTTGATTTGTGATAATTTCTACTATAAGGAATACTTATCCATATAATATAGAATAGATAAAAAATCCATATTGTTTTCTTTCACCAAATGAATTGCTTTTCCTTATAAAAGGAAAAACATTTGTTTTCTTTTTCCAAAAATATCCCTAATCATAAAAATAAAAGAATTGTCATTTTTTTTAGTCTTATTCTATTTTAATAAACTAGACATGATGTTAAAGTTATTGTTCATTTACTTGAAAGGTTGTGTATCATCCAAATTTAATTTGATTAATAATATTTCTATCTCATGAATGAATAATATTGAATGATTAGGTCTTGGGCGTGCAATCATTTTAGGAGTAATAAAAAAAAGGTATCTAAACTCACGTAAAAAGAATAATTAGGTATCTGAAGTTTGGTTTTAAATAATTTGATATCTCGAAAAAGTTTTTTTTTACTTTTTTCATACTTGAAGTGTGGTTTTGATAATTTTGATACCTGAATAAACTTTTAATACTTGTTTCAAGTATTAAAAAAGTCAATAAAACTTTATTCAAGTACCTAAATTGTCAAAACTAAACTTTAAATATGAAAAAAACCAACGAAAACTTTCTTCATGTATCAAATTGTTCAAAATCAAACTTTAGGTACTTAATTGTTATTTTTGAAAAAGTTTAGCTATCATTTTCACCATTAACCCATGATTTTACTTATTAATGAAAGGTAACTCCAGCAGGATATATGTAATAAAAGGTAAACTGAATGTGCTTGGAAACATGGAATCAAGTGTTGGATGTATTAGGAGGAATAAAATCATTATTGCAGTAGAAAACGAGCAATCCATTTTGTTCAAATCAAAGAAACCAATTTATTTATCTCTTGTTTATGTATTGAAACCTATTGTACTTACCTTCTGCAAAGCATCTAACACCAGTATCGAACTTTGACTCAATTGTAGCTTCTTTTTTAATTTGTAATTGTAACAAAAATCTCCATCTATGCCTTTTAAAATATTGAAACTTGTTATTAATACTTGTTATTTAATCTAATCCTGCACCATGAAAGATAAATTTCTATTTGAATTTTCCAAATCTTCAACTAATAATCTTATATATGTAATATATTAATATTGATTGGTTGTTCAAGACTAAGCAAAGTAAGCAAGAAGGACAAAAAAAAAAAAAAAAAAAAAAGCAATTACAACAATGGCTTATAACATAGGAACATCTCCCCCAATTAGGTGAGAGGAGTCAGGTTTGATTCATTCATCTTGCTATGATGATTGATGAAAAAAAAAAAAAAAAAGGAGAGGATATAGGCGTTGGTCTGTCTGGCTGCAGCATGCCAAAGAACAACAAAGGCGAGATTTAATGAGCACAAGGTCTAAATAAAGAATCCATCTATGAGATATAATCAAATAAGAGAAAGACAAAAAGGTTCGTATTCTAGGCATGCAAATGTTATTTTATCACAACCATTAAATTAATAGTCAAACCAAGTAAAACTGATCTAGTATGAAAAATTTGTCCCCATGAAGATGAGTTATGACGTTTAAATTGATAGATGAACCAACCGTTTGGAGATCATCAGGTCGAACAGACAACGAAGCAAAGGGCTGATCAGCAAAAAGACTGCTCCCTTGACAAGCATCGCATAGAATTTCCTCGCCCAGTCGACTTCAAAAAACATAAGAAAACATGGTCTCCGATCTGATAACAAGAATATATAATATTGAATAATCAGCATGACTAACTACTAAGTAACAAGACCGTAGAAGCTCTAGCTCCTTTGTGATTCTATGTTTATGGCAACTAAAAGAGCAAACCCTAAGGAGAAAAGAACCCAACAAGGTCAAGTACATGCGTACCAGCGTATTTCACACTGAGGACGCAAATTTTCAACCATAGCTCGGATGCAACTATGGTGGAGCCTAATGCTTCTCTTATATAGAATTTGACGAGGTAAGGATATGGGGCAAGGATAAAAAATGAAAAGAAGTAAGCCGGTGAATGTCGCAATCACGTGGAAATAAATTTAATTTGACTAATAGGTGGATGTGCCAGTAAATATATATCTCCATCAACGTGTATGGGCGTTGTATGTATACTTATATTGATAGATAAGCATTGTAATGGTAAGCCATTATATGGTAAAACATTTTGTAATTATCCTATTAAAAAAACATTTTGTAATTATCCTATTAAAAAATCTCTTCAAGTGTTTTCAGGTTTTGGATCTAATTTCAACACTCTAGAGATCTCGAGTCAGATTTCAAGACATAAATAGAATCCAACAAGAAACTCATGCCTAATAATAAATTAGTGGATGTAGCACCCATTCTGTGTACGCAAATTTAATATATTAAGTTATAAAAGGTTAATCTCAAAAAATCAAGTAAAAAAGTCCATAGAAAAATCTTATAGGATAAAAAAGTCTATGTAGATTTTGAATTTAATATAAATTATTTAATATATAATATGTGATGAGTAAAAAAAAAACAAATATATGTTATGTTTTCTCACTATTTCGATTTAAATTATAGTGTGAATTTTTAAGACAAGAAAAGAATAAGTATTTTTTGTTTAAGAAAATGAATTATAAGTAGTCTGAAGGCAGTAGTTTTATTTTATTTTATTTTTTTCTTAAAAGATGTTACTTGGTTTTAGGATGAGATAGTTAATATAGGATAAATATATAAAAAAAGAGGATAAGATAAAGTAATTAATTGTTGTACTTTAGGTTTGATTTTTTTACACTAATGAAAAGGATTTGCTTAATAATAGTAATAGATAATAGATAATATATAACAAAATAATATAATATTGATACCTAATACACAATCAAAAATAATATTATATAGCATCTATTTTTTAGCTTAAAAGCTCTTGCCAATATTTGTCTCCGTCTCTCTCTCATAATTTTCTTCATGATCTCACTTTTCTTTACTATTTATTGTCTCTCAATTAGCCTCACCATTGTCACTCCCTGTTTTAGATGCAATTGGTTGAATTTATTACAGGGTAGTCGACCTAAAAACTACCCTACCAATTAATTCCTATGAGTTTTGGGATGTGTTTTTAATTTAATATTATAACCTTGGATGTTTTGATTTGAAACTCTATTGGGTAACAGGGGAGATTTGGACTTTTATAGCGAACCTATTCCAAACCCTTCTCAATTTAGAGAGAGAGAAAGAGAATACATGAATGCACGAAAGATAGCAGGACAAGTGTCCTTACTTTTAATCTTTTACAATTTCGTGTCTTATTTTTACATTTTGGCTAATTAATCTTTGTGCTTTCAAAATACATGGGATCTAGTGTCTCCACTAAATAATATTTGAAGAAAAATTATTATGATGATACATAATAGCCCACATTTGTTAAAAATGCCAAAATATAAAAAAAAAGTGGTACTAGATTATCAATAATTGAAATTATCGATATTTGATCTGTTATTATTCTAACATCAAAATAAACATCTGTAAAATATAATTTATCAAAGAGATATTGAATTGCATATACTTTAAAAGTATATGTATTAATTTATCAAAATTTAAAGATGAAATATTAAATTACCAAAAATTAAGTGAATAAGAACTTGACCTACCATCATCCTTGTAAATGTATGAAAAAATTGGAAATGAATTTCCTTCATTTCAATTTTGTCAATTTCAATCAAATTATCTTTTCTAAGACGAACATAATAAATGTTTGAGATTATAGTGATGAAATTGACATTAGATTGATGGGATAAAGAAGTTTAAGAATTTATGGAATCGCAATTATTTGTTTGAAAATTAATAGAATTAGAGAGAAAATAGATGGAGAAGATCCAAATAATTGAAGTGTTACCACCCACCCCCACAACCCACCCACCCTCCTTCCCTGTCCCTCTTTCTAATATTCAAAATTTAATGCCACAGTTATAATTGGAGATATATAGTAAATTACAGAAAATATTTAAAAGCCTTTAATCTCAGTTAGAATCAAGAATAGAAATAATAGTTTAATAATTAAACTCACATTTAATATTCATTGAAAAAAACTATTGCTCTTGTATGTATCTTCACCGGAGGGATTGTGTGTTGTGTCGTTGTCGCTTATACGCCCTTATTTTATTTTTTAAGTTCGCCAGAACCACTGTACACGGGTCAAATTCAAGGAAAATCGTACTATACTGGTGGAGCCTAGCGATTTAGTTCAAATTAAGGACATTTCTAAAGTGAGTCGTGAGTCGTGAGTCATGAGCCATACAATAAAGTCCATAAAAGAGCCATTGTTAGGAGGAACATGTGGACAACGTGCTCCCGCACATGCAACCGGTGCATTTAGATTTAGGTTGTCAACTGTTTATATACTATAATCCGGGGGTGATCGTGCTTCGTCGGATGCTGCAAATTAGCATCAACAGCTGACAAATTTTCTTCTTTCCTTTTCATTTAATTATTTTATTATTATTATTTTTTTTATTCCTCCTACTATTCAAATCTCACAATATACTCCACACCATAATCGTGCAATGATGTCCATTTCATTATCGATAAGCAAATTTAAGGTAATTCGTATGTAAAAGTTTAAATAGAAGTGGAGGCAAGCAAAGGTGTTTTTAAAATTGGCACATTGATGGTCTAAAGTAATTATAAGAAAAGTCATTTTGCCAAAATTTAGATATAACATGACCTCATTATGAAGTAGGTTAATATCATGATTTCATTTTAAATCAACATTTTGGTCTTGTTATGTCTTAGCGTCCTTAAAAAAATTTGTTATTGGGAGGCCTTGATCTTCTCACACTTCCTGATCAAATATAGAAATGGAAACTAACGCAACAATACCAACTTTGGGTAAGGCGGTGTTATGTTTACAATCAGCTATTTCGTACCTATGATCACGTTTGAAGTTGCGTTATAAATGACAAAATAATTACAAGACAAATTAATAGCAAGATAAGAATTTATTTTACTCGAGCTAGATAAATCTAGTCAATTATTTATTTATTTATTTTTAAATATCATTTGTGGCTATTAATAAAAAATTCATCACCCGCATGTTGCCAAAATGACTGCATAAAAATGATTGATATAGGAATAAGTAGAAGATGCATATATTCATGCTTATTAGAATTGCGAGTCAAATATACATTTTTATGAGTTTATGATTTTTTATTTTTTTTAATTAAAGTTGGTACAAAATTGATTAACTGTAGACTTTAAATCGAATTATGAATTTAAGTATATGATTCTGCACATTTACGATTTTACAGATTTTGTACGATTTTTTTCTTTTTTTTATAGGAATTCTAGAGTTACAATTGATTTAGGTGGAAAGAAGAGGCAATGAAAATCTTCGTAGAAGTGTATAAGAGTGCGTAAAGATTTGAAGAAACTAAAGGAAAGGTATAAAAAAAGGTGAGTTGCTTGAAAGATGATCAATAGAAATTGTTGAACCGAATAGATTTGAGATGTCTTTTACAAGAACAAAACTAATTTATTTGAATATTTAGCATTTTTTTCTTATAGATTTAATATTTTAGAAATACTTGTTGAAATAGTTGAGTGTGTACTAAAATGTAGCTAGCATCTAGATGCTAGCCATGATACAAGATATAGTGTTCAGATGCTAGCCATGGTTAGATGTCTTGATTATATTCTCTAAATAACATCCAAATGCCAAAGCATAGCATCTAGATACCAGATTGGTTTTCAACTTGATTAGAGGCTTCTGATCATAATGAAAATAGAGTAGCATCTAGATACTAGGGCAAAACATCTAGACTTCTTACCTTTGCTAAGTCTTTCCTTTTCAATTGATGTCCGGTTGCTAAAGTTTGTCAAGTATGGATCTGAAGATCTCCATAAGCCATTTGGATGCTAGGCAAAGGTGTTCGGACTCTAATTCCAAGAAACTAGCCGTTTGGAGCATTAAATGAAATGACAAACTTATCTAATATTTGTGCAACGACCATTTTCTCCCCATTAGCTATAAATATCAAATGTTTAGAATATTTAGACAATTAATTAAGCTTATTTATTGCTATCAAACATACTGGGAAATTTGTAAATCAAAATTATTGTCTCTTGGTCATAACTTTGCAAATTCTAAGAGAGAAAATTGAGTAGTATAATTGTGAGCATTGATTGCAAATTATAAAAGATCATTGCTCTTGTTTATGTGATATATAGCATGTTGTAAGATTTGTGTGTAGCTTCAAGTAAGCAAAGCTTTGTATGATTAATAAAATGGAGTGAAGTCCTCAGTTAGAGGTGAGTTGAGTTCATTGAGAGTAGGAGGAGGTTTGAACTTTGTGTTATATCTGGGATTCAGGAGAAAACTTCTCTAAATCCACTTGTTTTTTTTTTTTTCTTAGCACTTTATTTTTTTTTCCTTTCCATCATTGCTCAAATTGTCATTTTGGATTTAATTTTTTTAAATTTGGTTTAATTAGTTGATTATGTCAATTCATTCCCCCCTCTTGAATTTACGTATCAAGGCACATGTCTCGGATTAAGCCAATAATCTATTGGTTTTTCTACTTGATCTCATCTATCCCTTGATAGTTTGATTCTCATTCGGTTTTTTCTTTCTTTTTCTTTTTTTTTTTATCATGCCAAAGGGGATGAAGAAGTTGAGTTTGTTGAGCTTGGTCACGTCTTTAGTTAAACCTTATCTGGAGTTATATTGTGTATTCCTTTGCATGCTTAGCTTAGTAAACCATTGCCTTTTGAACTAAGTCGCACTAATTCCTTCAAAATCGTATGCTCCATTGAGGATGAGTACTAAGTTAAGGGGTAATATGTTTTTTCCTCATTAAAAAGGGGAATATTGTTGAATTGCATAGGGTCAAGATGATTTTTATGAGAATAAAGCTAATTTATTTGAGTATTTAACATCTTGTGCTTAATGAGTTAATATTTTGAAAAGCCTTGTTGAATGAATTGAGTGTGTTGTGAAATGTAGCTAGCATCTGAACACTAGCCACGATACAGGGCATAGTGCTTAGATGTTAGCCATGGTTAGAAGTTATGATCATGTTCTCTTGATGTTGTTCGAATGCTAGATGGTTTAGATCATGATCAAAGCTTTTGATCATGTTTAAAATAGAGTAGTGTCTAGACACCGAGGCATAATGTTTAGACGCCTTGTCTTTGCCAAGTCTTTAGGTGGTGTCTAAGTGCTGAAATTTATCTAGAGTGGACACTAAAGTTTATCAATTATGGATGCCAAGATCTCCAAATGCCATTCAGATGCTAAGTGAAGGCGTTTAACAAGTAGCTTCAGGAAACTAATCATTGGGAACATTAAATACAAGGGCACACTTGTTCAATCTTTTTACAATGACCATGTTCTCCTCATTGCTATAAATATAGAATGTTTGACAAGTTTTGGACATATCATTGAGCTTATTCATTGCTATTAAACATATTTGTAACTTTGTAAATGAAAATTTTTGTCTCTTTCTTATTACATTGCAAATTCTTAAGAGGGAAAATTGAAGGTACATTTGTGAGCATTGGTTGCAAATTGTAAAAGAGTAGTCCTTTTGTGAGTGTGGTTGTAAACCCGGTTTTCTTAGTAATCAAGTAAACTCCGTAAATCGAAAATCAAAACCCTAAATAGGATTAGTACAAGCAACCTAGGAACCCTAATTCCGGCTTTTTTTCAATTTCTATATAAAAGAACCTCTATAAGATCAATTAATGTGGATTATTGTTTTATAGCATATTTCAAACCGTACAAAGTTTTGATTTTGAAAAATTTTATATTCCGGGCTTTCCCGAGCTCCATTACCGAAAAGCGAGCCCCGGAACTAGAAACTCAAAAAAATATTCCAGAATACTCGTTAGAACTAGAATTTTATAAAGATTCCAAAAATATATGTTTTATAATTTTTCGGGTTATAAAAATTACAGTTATAGCCTTTTTTCCGTATTTTTCTTATTACCGATAAAGTAGATGTCTTATCTACTATTTATTACTATTCACAAGTACAACCTACTACACACACACCCATACCCTAGTCTTACATCCTTACAAACACTCAATTATATTTTCTTTTCCAAGAAATTTTGTCTCTTAACAAGTTATTACATTTAATACAATTTAGTACACAAATTTAAATTTCAAATAAAATCAAACACTCCCTCTCTTACACACCTACATGGCCGGCGCATATCCCCATATTTTTCCCCCCAATTTGTTTCATTTTATCTCCTTTTATTATACAAACAAACCCTAAATCCACCTAATATAAATATTCTTTTATCTTCTTTCTCCTTCACTTTTCATTTTCATTTGTTCAAGAGCTCTCAAACTCTCTCCATTTTCCTCTCTATGCCGTGACACCCTAGCTCCACCACACACACACAACACAAGCTTCAATCTTCTCCATTTCTCATCTATTTCAAGCCTTAGGTGATGATTCCTAAGCCTTACCACCATTTAATCTTGTAATGGCAAGATTATTCATGAGTATTTTCACTCAAAGTCCCCATGAGCTCTTGCTAGGGACAAAGAAAATGCTACTACATGAATATCAAGCCATCACAAGAGTAGATCTTGTGTTTGATCAAGTTTTTGTTGTGGATATTTCATGTTCATGCACGTAGGAGTGGAGTAAAGTAGAGATCTAGCATAAAATTCATGTCCATGCTTTTAAACTTCATATCATGCATCATAAGTAGTAGATCTAGCTTTTAGATGCTTATACCATGCTTGACATTTGTGATCTTGTGGATGATTTATGTTTTCATGCATTCATACTCATAAAGGCCTTGTTTTAGGTATATAGATGTGGTAGTTGGTAGATCCTTAAGTAAATAAAGTAATGAACTTGAAAGGAAAAATGTTTTTGTTTGAAATATTCAAAGACAAATTCGTATGGTTTCAAAAGCCTATTTTGAAAACTCTTTTATCAACTTTAAAACTCATGTTTTATGTGGAAAATGAAGGATATAGGCAATATGTATCATTAAGTAGTAATTTTTATAAGTTGAAATGAGTTTTGATGAGATTAATGTATCAAACAAGAAGTGGAATCTAGATGGAAAATTTTGAGTTAGTACTCAACATATGAAATTCGTAATTTTGAATATAGGTCATAAGAACACCTATCATCCAAGTTCAAAATAGAAGTTTTATGTGTTAAATGGATTCCTTAGGTAATGAGTATCTTAAAGTCTTAAGTTTTAATGCATTAAACAAGTTTTCCCAAAAGAATCACTCAAAATTTAATTTCAAGAAATTCGAATTTTTGGACAAATCCTATTTGAAAACATATTTGCAAAGTGTAGAATGCAATATTTTATGTAGAAATGAAGGCTTGGGCAATAGGAATAATAAAGACTCAATTTAGATAAGGATAAATTGATTTTCTTAAGGAAATAACTTCAAAACAAATGAGATAGTCAAAGTTAGGAAACTAGTTTTCATGAAAATGTGTAGTCATGGATCTTCACAAATAAGAAGTTTCTTAAGTTTCCTTTTAGTACATAATTTCAAAAGCATGCATGCATCAAGTTCATATCATGTCATTCATGATAGAAAATTATCGATATTGCATGTGTAGTTAAGCTATAGGCTAGAAACATCACAAGCATCCACAAAACTATTTTTCAGAATTGACGTTTTCGAACGACCAGAACTGATGCCTCTGTTTCGTGATCTAAATATTTTTGAAACTTGAAAATAATATTAGGAATAGGTAGATCTTTCGTAGTAGATAGAAATCGATATATTATATGCTCAATTCCGAGTTAAAATGAGTTAGATATGGTCATTTAAAGTTAGGATTTTATCTTATGCGGAAATTAACGAACTTAGTAGTTAGAATTGTTAAGTTATTAGAACCTTATAAGAAATACTCATTTTGGGTATTCTTTATACTTAAGTGATTTGGAGGACGGATTTCCACTCCCCGAGGACTACTACGACTAGTGGATTTCTCTCCATGGCTAAGTGAGTGAGTTCATTTCTTAAATACTTGTGCTCATGTATGTGCTTGTAATCGTAGTGGCATTAGAATTAGGAAAAGATAAAATTACGATGATTGTGATATAATCTTGGTTGAATGAACGATAAGTATATCGAGACAAGACTTGTTGATAAATCATTGTATGAGCTAGTATTAGACTTAGATTGTTTGAAATTCTTTATGATCGCGCTTAATCTGCCTAATTAATATGCCACGATTGTATGAATAAACTGTACATGCATATCACGTAGTGAGTCACATGGCATGAGTTACTATACCTTTGTAGGAAGACGACATAGTAATTCGGGCAACGAGGGGCCGGTAAACTCGGTTGTTGGCGGATGAGCCGGAATTAAAATGTGCATTGATGGGCACCTGTATCAACCACAGTAAAAATATTAAAAAGTGGTAGATGGGCACCTGTACTAACCATAATAAGAAGTGAAAATATTTAAATGATGGTCGTATGGGCCTAAAACACCTAACCCCGAATGGAGGGCGTAAATCCATTCAACATAAGATTTTCGGATGGTCTCATGTATTGTATGCTCATATGCTTGTGCATTCATATGATTGCTAATGACTTATCTGATATATACTATTATTGAGTATTGAATATTTGGAAATTGAATCTCACTAAGCCTGTAGCTTACACCCCGATAGTTTTGTTGTGGTGTTCCTATTTTTGGTTGTTCCGAGAGAACACTTTTCACAAGGTTATCTTTTGGATAAAGGAGCTTTTGAAGAAGTCGGGACCTAGCGAGAGGCATGGACTTCTAGGAAAATCTCCTCGATATAAACCCTAGTATTTGTAAATGTAAATTTAAAATGGACGGACTTCCATTATTATTTTGGCGGGGGTATGCCCCCTTGACTTTTGTAAAGACTTAACTTATTTATCTCGTTATGATTTCTATTCTTAATGCTAATGTATGCCTTCTTTAGACTATTCGATTCAAAGTGTGATCCTAAAAGTTGTGCAAGTACACCTTTCACCCGATATATAAACTTATGGATGACTAAGGTTGTCATACTTAAGTTAAATATCGAGTATGGTAGGCTGTCGCGTTTAGGATACTCTTTGGGGCGTGACAATGGTAGTTACATGATAAGTCGTAGTAGTTTAAAGGATTAGAGTAAGTTGCAAATTTGATATGTAGAGAAAAGCAATCTTGACTTTGATTAATTAGTTTTAATAATAGTCATTAATAATAATGGAAATATTTGATATTTTTTTGTTAGATAATAAGATTAAGGTGATTACTAGTACTTGAAAGAGATTCCTGAGGAATGATAATCGATATTAATTTCCTATCCTATAAACTAATTGGTATACTAATTATAAAGTGATCGTTGGATATAATTGACATTTGATTTTTAACTTGTTTATAAAACGATCATCAAGTAAGGTTAGAGCAAAAACTCTAAAATGTGTTTATTTAATCTCAAAAGCATTCTCTACGTCTATTATAGAAATTAGACTATTTATAGAACTCTCATAAATTTATAAAATTATTACAATACCTCTAGTAGAGTACACTAACGGAATAAAGTAGAATAAAATTAAATAGCAAAACTAGTAAAAGTACATGACTTCTAACACATGGCATGTTCATGTGTAATCTACATCAATGAACACAACTTGCTAAATTAGTCTTCAAAACGACCCTGGACATGGGTTTGCATCTTGGTCGTTTTGCGCACATAGTCTTTGTTTCTCCACTTCTTTGCTTTTGTTCTCAACATGGCTTTCAACATGACTTGTGTTGTAACTCATGTAGAATTTTCACTCTTCAACAAAACACCAGACCCTTAAAATTCATCCCCAATACTTGGACAAATCTTTATCTTTGTCTTGGAATACTTCATAAACACCTCATGATAGATTCTATGGTTTGGTTCACATTATCATCATCTATTATTATAGCAATTGTGTCCTCACTTTTTCCATCACCTATACCTTTCGCTTACTTCTCTTATATATTCTACATTTAGGTTTTAAATGTCCTCATTTGTAAGAGTGATAACATTTAATATTACTTCTTCTTGATTTAGATCATTCCTTGGATTTTTCGAATCTTTCAAATTTGCCACAAGAGCCTCTAATCCTACTTCTCCCACATCTTTCCTATTTATTAGTAATTGGTGCTTTAGTCTCAGAACTTGTACCAAGTTCCTATCTGTAAGCTCCTTCATTCATCAAGCTTTCATTCACCATCGCAAATAGTGAGCTTTCCTTTTGAAGCATGATCGCTAATTAACACCACAAGTGTCTTCTAACTATTAGGTACTAAACTAAATAACAGTAGTATCTATATCTCATCATCAAGTATCAATTTCATAGTAGCTAATTGTTTTATAAGACTCTGAAGATAATTCAATTGCTTTGTCATATTTGATCCATGTTTATACCTCAAATTCGCTATTCTCCTAACTAAGGTAGTTTTATTTAAGGCAATTTACATCTCATACATAGACTTTGATTTTTTCCATTAAGGTAGTTTTTTTTTGTAAAGGCAATTTAAGGTACCCTTTGTTTCCTAAGCAACTTGATGATACATAGTATGATCAACCCATTGTCGGATATAACTAGCAATTTTCCTATGTATAATCACTTAATCTTCATTACATTTAACTTTTGTCTTTGCCTTAACACCACCTAAAGGCACAAAAATCATTACAATGTGGAATATCTTCGATCATCAACTTCTAGATTAAATAATTTGAAGAATTTATTTTACCATTGTACCTGATGATTTTGCTATGTTCGTGACATAAAAAATAAAAATTTTCCTTTTTCAAGTTTTGCCTTTGATACCACTTGTCAGGAAAGATTATATCCTATAATGACAAAATATTTTTCCTTTAGCTTATAAGCAATAAATAACAAATAAAAAGAAAAATAATAAAATAATAAATAACATAACTTAATGTGGAAAAACCTCAATAAAGGGAAAAACCATGCGACTATGGTACAAAACTTCTACTATCAACAAATAATGGGGTTATAATGTTTTCTTCTCACTAATTATACTAGTATATAGATCACAAAAAGAATCAATTGTGAAAACTCAAAAATACCTATCCAATTTGCACAATTGAGAAGAATAAGCAGGGAACTGGAACTATCACCATATAGTATTTTACACCATGAACTCAATGGAAGAAATTTTTCATAATTGTGATTTAACAAGCCATCTAATTTTGGATTCGAAGTTGCTATAAACAAAATCAATTTTCTTCTTTTTTCATTAGATAATTTCCTTCCCATCAATTTGACATCTCCATTGTATATTATATCAAGAAGGAACTAAACTACATTTTGAAATTTAGACTTCTCGCAAAGAAATCCACAGGTCTTCACTTTCATTTTCTTGATGGTGCTTTCTTTCGCTACAAGCTATCTTCTAAGTTCACCACCTTTCCTATTTTTCAGCATCACATATTGACTTTCCTTTGCTTTTGCTTTCTTTAAAAATATAATTGAACTCTTTAATTTTATTTGCAATGGACCCAAGACCCAACACTATTACCCCAATTTGGTATGATGTCACTGTTAACAATGCTATTATGGGACATTTTCAAATCTCCCAAAAAATACAATAGGAATGTCACGCTCCAAATGATACCTTAAACTTAACAGTCTGTCGCATGCTAAACGAGACTTATGAATCACTACCATAGTCATTCAAAATTCTTATGTTAGTATGCAAGGCGTTCCCTTACGACAATAGAATACATAAACAGTTGGAGATATATAGTTTAATTTGATAGGATAAGTATAAAAACAAAAACCATAGATATCTCAGGATCAGTTACAACATACTAAGGGGCATTCCCCTACTAAATAAAAGTCTAGGTATTATCTTTTATGTAAAACCCGATCGCTTAAGGTTTATTATAACAGACTATACAAAACTTGATCATAAACTTTTAAGGA
This sequence comes from Combretum micranthum, assembly GCA_024138025.1. Lineage (NCBI taxonomy): Eukaryota > Viridiplantae > Streptophyta > Magnoliopsida > Myrtales > Combretaceae > Combretum > Combretum micranthum. Next base: position 114,009 of record JAMXBD010002817.1, on the reverse strand, counting down.
AATAGCTTCTAGCTTTGTATTACTTGATTTGGCTAGGTCCGGGGACGCAATCATATGTACGATAATTGCATTAGAAAGAAACTGTGGAGGTATAAGTTACGCTAGCTTAGTGAGTTTCACTTCCAAAATTAAATAATTCAACAAGCAATATCTCAAGAAAGTTATATTAACAACCAAATGAAATACACAAGCACCTGAGTATACAATACATAGGACTTTCCAGGAGTCCTATGTTGAATGGATTTATGCCCTCCATTCAGGGTTAGGTGTTTCAGGCCCCTATGAATATAGATTTCAATTTTTCTCATTTACATTGTAGTTGATTCAGGTGCCCATCCACACAAAATTTTGTAGTTGATACAAGTGCCTAAACTACCATTTCAATTCTGGCCATTATGCTATTATGCCTTCTTCCTATAAAGGTATAATAACAAATGCAATGTGACTCAACATATGGTATGCATGGTCAATTTGATTATGATATCATGGCATGTTAATTAACAATTTACGGGCGATCATAGATATTGTAGAGACTTTAATTTTATACTAAATCATACAAATATTTACATCAATCTCATTTCGATATTCTTATCATCGATTCACCCAAGTAGAATTCACATACACATTTCCATTTTATATTGCCCTAATTCTAATGCTACTATCATTACAAGCATAATCATAAGCATTTCTATATTCTTATCATCAATTCAATCAAAACAGAACTCACACGCACATTTCAATTTTATCTTGTCCTACAAGTATAATCAAGAGCATGTAATTTAAAGATAGTGAACTCACTTTGCCATGGCACGAAAATTCACTTAATTGTAATAGTCATCGGGAAGGTCTAGTCCGTCTTCCAAGTCTCCTAATCAAAAGAGATAACTCCAATGAGTATTTCCATGAAGTTTGAATGAACTTATAAATTATATTCTAACAAGTTCGTCAAAGTTTGTCTAAGAGGGAATTCCAATTTAAAATGGCCATAACTTGGTCATTTTGACCTAGAATTTCGCATATTATATACTAATTTCTACCTATTTGATGAGAGCTATCTATTTCTAAAGTTATTTCCATCAAACAAGGTCATTTGGTCCATGAACAGTATGGTACAGAATGCTATACGAGATTCCTAACCCACAAATCAATTTCTAATTTCAATCCAAGCATCATTCCAAAGCTTTGATAGATACTTAGCTATCATTATATCTTGAAAGACTCTTTTATATACATAAATAACTCAATATCATGCATAATTTATGGGTGTGGGTCAATTTATTTCCTCATGTACTTAGATAATGCTTTATTGGATATGTAAGACATTATTTCCCTAGTTTTGTTTCTACTAAGTGCATTATATGTACATGCAATACATACAAGTTATTATCATGAATGTCATGAGATGAGCTATCTATATGTATATCATCAATCATGTATGATATCAACAATTCTTTTAGAAAACTTTTGCTTTGCAAAACTTTTGAAATTACTAGACTTAAGAAAGCTAGTTTTATTCCTTGCAAAATCACACTTGCTTTTTATCAAAACTCAACCTTAATGATCTATATGCCTAACACCTTCATTGTTTTAATAAAATTCTTCATTTTGGAGTTTGAAAATAGATGTTTAAATAAGGGGTTTACTAGTTATGAATTTTATACAATTTTAAGGAATGAAAACATTGTTTAATATATATTTTGAAACCTTTCCTTGTTTTAGGATTATACTTTGATAAATTTCATTTATCCTTGTCAAAATTAGGTCTTTATTACATGTATTCCCTAGGACTTCTGTTTTTCCATTAAAATCCTCATTTTGGCATTTGAAAATAGGTGTTTAAATAAAGGTCATTATTAAATTCGAATTTGGAAATTTATATTTGAGATTGTGTCTTGTGTAAATCTCATTTAATCTTTCTAAAATCAATTCGCAATCAAACCTAATCCTTATGGCTTCCATTTCTTTAATAAAAATCTTGTTTTGGGATTGAAAAATAGGTGTTCACATATCAAGCTTTCCTTATTATGAATTTTAAGTTTGTTGTTGGGATTGAAACATAATGCTAACATAACTTTTGTAAACTTTTCTTGTTTTGAAAATATCCCTTAGTAAATCTCATCTTTACTCATCAAAACCACTCATTTATGATACATATTCCTTAAGCCTTTCATTTTTAATGCAAAATACTCATTTTGAAGTTTAAAAATAGCTTTTCTATGTAGGGTTCTTTTTAGATCCGAATTTCCAAAAACCATTTTTGTTGAAACTAAAATAGATCTTAAGCTTTCTAACATTTTCCCACTATTATCATGCTACCACAAGTCCTTTATGTACAAAAATAAAAAACTTAAGGCATTTATGTACTCAAAACAACTAGATCTAGTTTATTATATAAGTCATAAATGCAAATGCACTAAGATCATTATGTAGATAAGGTTAAATGATAAATACATGCACTAAATATCATTAATAACAAGATAAATCAATCATAAAGAAAAATAACTTAAATAACATGATCTACAACATTATGATGGCAAGGATCTCATGTTTAAGTGTTTCCACATCCCTAGCATAAAAGCTCATGTGGATTTTGAGTGGAATCACACATGTAGGATCTTGCCATAACATGTTTTATTGTGGTAAGGTGTAGATCTATTACCTATTAATGGTTAGGAACAAGAAATCTTGAAGAAGAAAAATGTGTGTGTGTGTGTATGGGGAGGGGGGTTACGACAATGAGAGGAAGAGAGGGAGAGAAAAAAATTTGCAAAGGTTTGTTTTAGAGAGAAAATGAAAAATGGAAGTAGAAAGGAGTATTTATAAAAAGTGGATTAGTGTTGTGTAGAATAAAAAAAAATAAAACAAATAGAGAGAGAGAAGGGGGGGGGGGGGGGGTGGCGTCAGTTTGATAAAGGAAGAGAGAGAGAGATGTATGATATTTTTAGGTAATAAAATTTAAAATTTAAAAGTATTTTAATAATAAAAGTATTGGAAAAGTAAATGTAAGGAAAATGATGTAATATTATCAGAATATGTTATAAGGATGTAAGAATAGGGTATGGGTGGTTGTACTTATGAATAGTGTGATTAGAAATAAAAAAGTAGATTAGACAATTAAATTACTAATAGTAATGAAAATATAATAAAAGGCGATAACTGTAACTTTTATAATCCAAAAAATTATATAATTGATATATTTGGAAATCTTATGAAATTACTAGTCTAACAGTATTAATAACATATTTTTAGTATCTCGAGCCCCAGGACACGCCTTTCAAAGTCTGTATCCGATATGGTTCGAAATAGGTCGAAAATTCACTAATATTATATTTTTAAACATCATAATATTATTACGAGCCAATCTACACTCTCCACTCATATTTCAACTTCTTTATTTAAGAACACGGGTTTGTGGGATCTAAACTGCTAGGGTTTCCTAAGGATTTGTTGACTTAAGGTTTCCGGTTTAGAGTTTAAACTTAAAGTTACCCTAAAAATTAGGGGTTTATAGGATTGTTGATGTAAGGGATTTGTGTAGTGTGAGAAGTAGCGTAAGGATGTTAAAAGAAAATGAGGATTGTGACTGTATATTAGGTATTAGAATGAAATGAGGAGAGAGAAAAAAATGAAATGTATGTAATATATATATATATATATATGAAGTCAGATGGTACCTGAAGTCGTGGTTGTGATTTTCTCGAATTAACTCACCTTAATAAAAAATCACAGGCATGAAGTGGCCTTTTGTAGCACCTAGTGTCCATGTTTTTTGCTTGATCCATTATTCATAGTCATGAATATGCCCTTAGTAGCCTCTGGACTTAAATTTTTCACCCCTCTCTCCATATCATGGCCATGAAATCATCTTTAGTAACTTCTAGGGTCAAATTTTTCATTCCTGTCTTAACCTTATGGTTGTGAAGATTAGTGGGACTGGTTGCTTTGTCTTGTGTTGCGGTCATGATTTTGGGCATGAGTGGCATTCCCATTTATTTTCATAATATAAATAAATATTTATGTGTATATTATCTAATTAATGCTACAAAAATAATTCGACATAATTACTCCTTATAAGTATGTATACATATATATATTAATAACACACACATGCTTATGATTCACAAACTTAGCATAGCAACTAATACAAACAAAATACTATAACAATACATAAAATTATATATATATATATATATATCAACAAATAGTCACAAAGGTTCCATGTTGTTTATTGTCTCTTGCTTGACATCACAAGGAATTCAAATTCAATTCTCAAATTTGAGGAGTCTCAACTTCTCCTTGCCTTCATTCAAATTGATTTCTATATGATATATTTTTACCCTCTGTCCATTAACCTTAAAAGTTCCCTTCTTAGGATATGTTACTTCTACTATGCCATATGGATAAACCCTCTTAACAGTAAAGGGACTAGACTATCAAGACCTTAGTTTGCTTGGAAATAACATTAGCTTAGGGTTATGCAGTAGTGCTATGTCTCCTTCCTTGAACCGCTTAAGGTGCCTAATGTGAGAATCATACAAATGTTTTGCCATCTCCTTGTACAACCTATTATTCTAATAGGCCATTAGTCTCCATTCATCCAGTTCGTTAAGTTGAAATCTCCTATATTTACCTATTATCTCTAAATCCAAATTTGCAGCCCTTATGGTCAATTTCTACAAGCAAGTGACATGCTTTACCATATACTAACCTATATAGGTGGTGCCAAAGGGTGTCTTAAACGTTGTTCGGTATACCTACTAGGCATCATCTAACTTTTTAGCCTAATCCTTCCTATTGTGAGCATGAGCCACTATTTTCTCTAATATCCTCTTTAACTCTCTATTAAAGACTTCAACTTGACCACTAGTTTGAAGGTGGTATGGGATAGCTAGCTTATGGTGTACTCCATATTTTTTAAGTATCTTCTCTATCTAACTATTGCAAAAGTAGGCTCCCCTATCACTTATTAATACCTTAGGTGATCCAAATCTAGAAAATAACTTTTGAAGAAACTTAATACCACCCAGGCATCATTGGTTGGTAAGGCTTAGGTTTTCACCCACTTTAAAATGTGATCAACAGCTATAAGAACATGCATATTGCCATAGGAACTAGGGAATGGCGCCATAAAATTTATCCCCCAAGCATCATGGATCTCGCATTCCAAGATATATTTCTAGGGCATCTCATCTCTCCTTGATATATTCCTAGTCCTTTGACACCTAACACCTATAACAAAAACAAACGAATGCATTAGCATCTCTAAAGCTACTTAGCCAGTAAAAGCCTGCTTTCAAGACTTTTTATGCTATCCTATTGGCAATATAATGACCTCTATGGGGCCACCATGGCAATGGAATTAAATCCTTTGCCCTTCCTTGTGAGAAACACAATGTTGGGTGATCTACTCAGCATAAATCCTAAACAAGAATAGGTCTTCCTAGAAGTAATATTTCAACTCTAAGAAGAACTTCTTCTTTTTGTTAGAATCAAAGTCTTGGGGGAGGACCTTCCCCACTAAATAGTTTGCTATATCAGCAAACCATGGAACTCCTTGTTCTTCCATAGCATGAATAGCAAACAAAATTTCCTCTAGAAACATATCATTAATCTCCTCCTCTTTCAACACTTCGGAATGGGGGTTATCTAACCTAGAAAGATAGTCTATAGGCAAGTTTTCTACCCCTTCTTATCTCGAATTTCTAAATCAATTTCCTGGAGCAATAACACCTATATAATCAATCTTAGCTTAGCATTAGACTTAGATAGAAGATACTTCAATGCTGAGTGGTTGGTATAAACAAGCACTTTGATAGGATGAGGTATAACTTAAACTTATCAAAGACAAATACTATTGGTAGCAGCCTTTTTTCAGTAGTAGTATAATTTTCTTATATAGGTGTGAGAGTTTTGCCTGCATAGTAAATTGGTTAGAAGTACTTTTCTTTCCTTATCCTAAAACAACCCCCACTATTGAGTCAATTGCATCACACATGAGCTCAAATGGTAGGTTTTAATCAGGTACTACCATTATAGGGACATTAGTCAATTTCTTCTTCAAAATATCAAAGGCCTCTAAATAGTTGTCATTGAAGTCAAATGGAACATCCTTCTCTAATAACTTAGTCAAGGGCTTAGCAATCTTAGAGAAGCCTTTAATGAAACTTCAGTAAAAATTGACATGTCCAAGGAAACTCCTTATAGCTTTAATAGATGATGCTAGCGGCAACTTTGAAATTACCTCTACTTTTGCCATATCTACCTCAATTCTCTCACTTGAGATCTTATGTCCTAGAGTAAGTCCCTATTGTACCATAAAATGGCAATTTTCCTAGTTGAGTATTAGGTTATTCTCCTCACATCTCTAAAATACCTTCTTCTGATTGGATAAACACTCTTCAAAAGAATTCCCAAACATCAAGAAGTCATCCATGAAGATTTCCATCACATGCTCCACCAATTCCCAAAATATAGCTAGCATACACCACTGAAAAATAGCCGGTGCATTGCAAAACGTAAATGACATTCTATGATATGCAAAGGTACCATAGGGTCAAGTGAAGGTTTTTTTCTCTTGAACTTCAGGTGCTATGGAAATCTAAAAATAACCCTAAATCCCATCAAGGAAGTAGTAATATTCATGATCAGCTAACCTCTCCAACATCTAGTCAATAAAAGGAAATGGAAAATGGTCCTTTCAAGTAGCATCATTAAGTTTCGTATAATCGATGCACACTTCCAACTAGTCACCATGCACATCAAGATTAACTCATTTTGCTTATTAGGAACTATCGTCAAGCTACCCTTCTTAAGGACCACTTATATAGGACTTACCTAAGAGCTATCAGAGAGATTGGGTATATGAGTCCTACATCAAATAATTTCACCACCTCTTTTTTACTACTTCCTTCATATTGGGATTCAGCCTCCTCTAAGGTTGCACTACTAACTTGCATCCTTCCTCCATAAGTATTTATGTATGTAAAAGAAGGGGCTGATTCCTTCTATATCAGAGATCTTTAAAGTAATAGCCCTCTTGTGTTCTCTCAACATTGATAAAAGTCTCTCTTTTTTGCTTGAATGATGCTTCAATGATATAATCACCTGGAGCTTCAAATTTTCAGCTACAAAAGGCATGCTCTAAATATGAGGGTAGTTGCTTTAACTCTAACTCTAACGGGTTCCTATACTGAGGGCTTCAACCAATGTTACCCTCAACCCCTATATACTTCTTTTTCTCAATAAACACTTCTAACTAAGTAGCCACTTCTATGACGTCATCAACATCCTTTAACTAATTCCTTTTTGTTAAGCATAACTCTAGCATTTCCTTGCTTACAACATCCTGCACAAAATCAGAAACAGTTATATCAAACATGTCAATAGCGAAACACTCATCATCATTGCTCATTGACCTTTTGAAAACATCAAGCATCTTGATCACCATTTTCTCACTCCTAATGCAAAGAACCAACTTTCCATCCTTCACACAAATCACCGCTCCAATTGTTGCTAAGAATGGCCTTCCTAGAATGAGGGGGACCTTAACATCTTCATCCATATCAAGAATTACAAAATCTACTGGAAAAATGAAAGCATGCACCTTGACAAGTATATCCTCTACTACTCCACTTTAGAATCTCATTGACCTATGTACCAGTTGGAGACTCATCTTAGTAGTCTTGGGCTCTCCCAAATTTAATTTCTTGAATAGATTGTAAGGCATGAGGTTGATGATAGCTCCAAGGTTTACCAATGCCCTCTCAACTGGTAAGTGCCCTATCAAACAAAGAATGGTAAAGTTACCAAAATCCTTAAGTTTCCTTGGTAACTTATTCAAAATAACTGCAGAGCTCTATCTATTAAGAGTATCTGTAGAGTTTTCTTCTAGTTTCCTTTGTTTGATAGTAATTCCTACAAGAATTTTGCACACATAAGGATTTAGCCTAAGGTTTCCATTAGAAGGAGGTGATATGCAATTGTTTAAAAGGTTCTAAGAACTTATATTGCTCATCATCCTTTTCCTTCCTCAATCTAGAGGGATAGGGTAGCAATAGCTTATGTTCATTAATTGTAGCTAGTAATTCCTTCTTATCTGAAACCCTCATCGGATTTTCTTGTCGCCTAATTTCTATCCCTTCACTCTTCTCTTTATGTTAAACTCTCTTAGAAGTAGTTAACTCTCTACCACTTCTAAGTGTGATGGCTTTCACTTTTTCCTTTGAATTTGTCTTTATATTTCACAGCAAAGAACCTAGGACTCTCTCAGTGATCAACTTGGCAATATGCCGCATTTGATTCTATAAATTGTGGATGGAAGCTTCCTAATTCCTTAAAGATGTCTCAGTTTCTTGATGCCTTGCTTTAGATGATTTGATGAACTGACTCAACATTTCTTCTAAGAAACCTTGTTTGTTCTAAATCGGTGGAATTTGCCTTTGACATCAAGGAAGAGGTGCATTTGAATTCCGCCTAGTGTTATTACCTCATCTGAAAATTGGGGTGTTTTCTCTAACCCACATTGTATGTGTTATCGAAAGGGTCCTTCCTTGCCTTTATCAGGTTTCTCATATAGTCAACTTTGCTTCATCTACTCAACTTTAGAAGTTCTTGCATAGGCATAATCAACCACTACTAGTGATCTCCCTTTAGACATGGTCAGGTTATCAATCTTCTTGGCTAATGCCTCTACTTTGTGAGCTAGGGCTGTGGTAGCATCCAATTCATATATCTTTGTTGGCTTTTTGTCCTTAAACCTTATTGGTGACCACCGATAGTGGTCATTGGCCATGTCTTCAAACAACTAGAGGCACAATTCAATCGATTTGTGATTAAGGCTTTTGTTAGTAGTTGCATCAATGAATTGCTTGGTAGAGTAGTTCAGACCGTTGGAAAAGGTTTGAACTTAATGCTACTCCAGGAGTCCATGATGGGGACACCTTCTTAACGGTTCCTTCCATGTTTCCCATGCTTCATATAGGGTTTTTGAGTCCATTTGCCCAAATGATGAGATATCTGCCCTTAGTTTTTTCAATTCTTAAAGGTGGAAAATATTTTCTCATGAACTGATACGTCATCTCTTGCCAAGTAGTGATGGAGTTTCTAAGAAGCACATTTAGCAACTTTTTGGCATTTCTCCTCAAGGAAAATGGGAATAATCTGAGAAAAATAAGATCTTTTGAGGCTTTACTGATCTTGAATGTATCACTTATCTTAAAGAATTGCTACAAGTGGGTATTGGGATCCTCATCACCAAAACTCATAAAACTGGGCATACTGTTGCACCATTTGGATCATACTTGGCTTGATTTCAAAGTTATTACTGTAACCCTTGGTTTGGCAATACTTGTGTTGCTCCCATCTATTATGGGCATACAATAATTCAACGTTGTCCTTTAAGCCACAAGTAGATTCACTCTTGGCTCATTCCTTGGGGGCACTTCATTCCCATTCCCTTTAGGTATTTAGAGGTAAGACTTGTTCCACTCTGCCATTTAGGTTCAATACAGCATCAGTTGTTGGAGAATCTCTAAATACATTTTCCATCTTTGAAGACTTTGGTTTCTCTCTTCTGATACAAGGAGGTGACCTTTCGATAATTTCTTAGATCTCTAAAAAATTACTCCTAAGCGTTCTCTTGGGTTCATGATTGAAATCAACAAGTTTGGATATGTTGTTTCTTGTCATAAAACTGCAAATCAAAAAATAAATTAAGGTTAGCACAAATTTAAAAAAAAAAAAAAGCTAAATGCATAGGAATTTTAGATTTCCTAATGACGTTGGTCCCTAACAATGGTGAAAAAACTTGATCGACCAACTTTTATGGCTTCCCAGTTTTAATAATTTATAACCTATAATCCTAACTCAATTTTGACAAGCAAGTACACCTATCATTTTATAGTATAGGGTCATCTCCAGTAGAAACGTTGCAAGCATTAGTACTAAAAGATTTTCCTATTATCTATCAAACCAAATTTGTGGGTGATTATGAGTTAAGACTCTAAATTTGCTAACAAAATTATACTAATCCATAGATGAATTACAACTAAAACAATGGCTACAAAACAATTCACAATATTGTAGTAGCAAGCAGACTTATTTGACCACATTGCATGAGTTTTTCATAGATGTTATCCCAATAATCATTATCTATAGGAATTTACTATTCTGTAAGTATTCTTCTCTGAATTACTTACTTCTATTCATAATTGTGTAGAATCTCTTCTAATTTAACAACCAATTAGGACTGTAAACCCCTGTTTTCTAAGCCCTAAACCTTAAGCCGGAAAGTCTACCGGAGACCTTAAGTCAACCGATCTTGAGTAAAACCCTACAGTTTAGATCCTGAAAACCCGAGTTCGTAAATCGAGGAGTCGAAAAATAATTAAAGTGTTTAGAATAGTCCGTAATAATATTTGAATTATTAAAAATATCAGATCGGTTCAATTTCGGCTTATTTCGAACCCGTTTGGATACTGCTTTGGAAAGCGTGTCCCGGGGCTCGGAAAATTAAAAATATATCTTTAATATTTTTAGACTCGTATTTTTATAAGGATTTCAAAAATATCAAGTTTAGAATTTTTCGGATTCTAAAAATATCAGTTATAGCTCATATAAGCTTATTTTACTCTTACCGGTAACTAAATTGTTAAATTTCTAAAAATAATTTAATTGATTATTTTATTTAAATCATAAAAATTCTGCTACTTAATAAAAATATTTTTCTTAATTAATTTATAAATTTTCTATTCAAAAAGTCACTTTATCAACCCATACCTCAAGTACACATACATTATCATTACTACACATTATTATGTCTCTTTTGCTTTTTCTTACACTCCTCTTCCCAAAATTGCAGCTGCCCATTCACCATAAAATTAGCCACTTTTCATTATTTTTAATTATTTACTTGATATTTTAAAAGTCTCTTTTAGTTACAAATGGATGTAATTTGTTACACTTTCAAAATACAAGTTAAAATCAAACAAAACCACCCCCTACACCACACTACAAATCACGACCAGCCCTCCCCTTGTTGCAGCTGCAAGTTCTATTTTTTTTAAATTTATTTAACACTCTTACATCTCTATTTAAGGATCTTATTCTCTCTCTCTTTCATTTTTACAAACCCTATATTTTTCCTCTCTCTTTTTCCCTCTCTTTTCCTCTTCTTCCTTGCCTTTTCTTCTTGAAAACAAGCTGTCCCCATTTTTCTTTCTTGCTTCCACATATATTTCTTACAATTATTTGAGGTAATCTCTCCCTTTTAGCTCTTATAAGATGTTCTAGGATGATACCATGGATGTTTCATGCATCAAAGGACATTCCACAAGCTTAAAAGGCTATGGATGATGATGCCAAGAAGTGAAACACTCCTCTAGATGAAGATCTCTTTTGTTCTTAGTATTTTTGTTATATGGAAGGCTTGTTTATCTTCTTGTTTTTGTGATAGCTTGTAGATCTAGAGTTTTATCAAGCTTTAGTTATGTTTATGTGTAGATCTAGAAGTTTAAGGCCTACTACTAAGTTTTTCTTATGCTTTCATGGTTATATATTGAGTAGATCTTAGATTCAAGTTGGAATGAAAAAGAAAAATTCGTAACTTGTCAATGCCCTATTTTAAAAACCCTCTTTCAAGTCTTAAAATGGAAGCTTTTGTTAAGAAAATGAAGGTTTGATGGATGTATATCATCAAGGCTTCATCTTACAAGAATCAAAGTTGATTTTCAAAGTTTATTTTCAAAAACAAAAATTGTATTTTCGGATCAAGACAAAGATCCAAAATAAAAACATGTTTTTCAACTCACAAATGAGGATTTTATTCAAGAAATGAAGGGTTCTTAGGATATAATATGTAATGGGTTGTTTTTCATGAGTTTTGATGAATTTTCTCAAGAGATATGTCCAAAATAAATTTATGAAAATTCGGATCAAGACCAAGACCTATTTTTGGAACCCATCATTCAACCTTAAAATGAAGATTTAGACAAAAATATAAAGGGCTCTTAGTATAGATATCTTAAGGAATGAATTTTCATAAGTTTAAATGAGTTTTCCTAAAAGTATTGCTTAAATCAAGTGCTTTGTAGAAGACAAAATCTAGGTCTTGTTTTCATTGTAAATTTCAAAGTGGAAATTCGTAATTATGAGGAGACCAACTTTGAAAACCTTCTTTTTGATCTCAAAACAAGTATTTTATATTGAAAATGGAATGCTTTGATGATACATAATATAGGAAAAATTATTTTCATTGAACTAAGTGAGTTTAGTAAAGGAATTACTCAAAACAAGTCAATGAGTTTCAACTTGTGAATTTCGGTTTTATGAATATGGATTCTTAGAAGTTTCTTTTGAACTTTATGTTTGGTATTAGATAAGTATGTAATCTCTTAATTTTGTTTGGAGAATCTCCTTGCAAGCTTAGGACTAAAATAAATTGGCCTAAGTAGTTAAATGGAGTAGATATGGAAATTTTTCACAAAGGCTCAAAATCTGGAATTTTCGTAACCCTACTGTACAGTATGTTTCCGACCCCTAAATGACCTTAAATGTTTGAATTAACTTTAGAAATGGATAGCTCTTTCGAAGTAGGTATAAATCGGTATATTATAAGCTAAATTCCGAGTTAAAATGAGTTAGATATGACCTTTTCAAGTTAAGGATTCAACCTAGACGGAAATTGACGAACTTAGTAAATAAAATTGTTAAGTTTAATAGAACTTCATAAGAGATGCTCATTGAGGGTATTCTTTGTACCTAGGTGAATTGGAGGACGGGTTACCACTTCCCGAGGACTATTACGACTAGTGGATTTTTCACCACATGGACATGTGATTCATTTCTCAATTAATTATGCTCTTGGATGTGCTTGTTAGTAGTAGTGGCATTAGACTTAGGCAAAGATAAATTATGGTTGAATGGTGATCTAAACTTGCATGAATGAACGATAAGTATATCGAGGCAAAGATTTGTTGCAATAAACTCTGTATGACTAGTATAGACTTCGAGTGTCTGAAATCGGTATGATCGCTTTTAAAATTATCTAATTAATATCCATGATTATATGAATAAATTGTACATGCATATCAAGTAGTGAGTCTTATTCATTGTCGAGTATGTCTTTGGTGGGACAAAGGTGTACTCGGGAGGCAGCGGGTCTTTAATGAAAGGGGACTAGGGTCGCCATGACTATGGACCACCCCATTCGAATAATGAAACTATGTTGCATGACTTATGAACCAACATTAAAAATTGTGGTTGCATGTCTTATGGACCACCCACTTAAGATTGGGACAATGTTGCATGTCTTATGGACCAACTTTGGAATTGTAGTTGCATGACTTATGAACTACCCCAAACCCGAATGGAGGGCGTAAATTCATTCACTATGACCGAAAGTCATATGCTTGTTTGTCATATGGTTGTGCATTCATATGGTTGCTTAATTATAACTTGCTTGTATAGATATTTAGCTTGGTCGGGCATGTTGCTTGATAAGAAAATGAATCTCACTAAGCATTAGCTTATACCCCAACAGTTTTTGTTGCAGCGTTCCTATTTTTGGATGTTCTGAGAGGACATTTTGTGCAGGTTTATCACATGGAATTAAAGAGCTTTTGAGGAAGTCGGGACCTAGTGTAGGCGTGGACTTCTAGGAAAATCTCTTTAATGTGAATTCATATATGTGTAATTGGAGCTAAACAATGTAGACTCCTATTATTTTGGCGGGGGTATGCCCCTTGGCTTTTGTAAAGTTTAACTATTTATCTTGATGTGATTTATATTCTTAATGCTATGTATGCTTTCTAAGACTACTCGAATCAAAGTGTTCCTAAAGGTTGTGAAAGTACACCTTACACTCGATATGTAAACTTATGGGATGACTAAGGTGGTCATACTTAAGTTTAAGTATTGCGTGTGGTGGACTGTCGCGTTTAGGGTACCCTTTGGGGCGTGACAAGGACCACATTAACATCATAACATTATATCGAATCCCATGAAAATGCAACAACTTTCCTAATAATATCTCTATTATCAAGAATAAGTCATTCTAATGAATTAAATCTATTTGATAGAATTGTTCGTCGACATATTCTATCTAAATCTATCTTAAGTTAGTGTCATGCACTACACCAGCCTTAGATTCATTAATTCAATTCACTAAAAAATAACAATTATCATAAATTAACAAGTTTAAGTGCAAGTTCATGCTAATATGATATTGTAAGCACTAACTTACTATCCAAACATGGTGAAGCATCATTGAACATAAACAATATACAGAGATGTCAACAATAAAAACATAGAAGAAGTAATAGAAGAAAATGTCTTTTGAATTATAACAATAGAAGTCTTTACAACAACATGAACATGATTTCTTGTCCTTTACTCAAGTTCTTTCAGAAAAATTACAAGATACAACCTTGGGACAATCTCTTCTCACAAAAGTTACAAAAGATGAACATATATATGTGTGGATTGGTGTGTAGATTCATATGTAGACCCCCTTGTCTGAATAGGTATGTTGTGTTTTATACTTGAGCCGCTTCTCTAAAGGTTAGAAGTCAAGATATACGACTTATCATATGTGGCATCCTTTAGTTATATATTAAAGAAAATTTAGGAAAAGTTGTCTTTAATTCACACTGACATTCACAAGAGGGAATGATATGCTTAAAACCACAGAGATCTCAATTGAGGGCTTAACCAGATTGGATAAAAGTGATGACTTTTTTTGGATTTTGTAATTGGATGCAAGGAAATAAAAGGATATGAACATCTTGATGACGGATATTATGCACCACAATCAATCGAGCTATGCAAACCCTAATCCGTTATGACACATGAAAATAGGGATCACAGTTTGTTCATCACAATCCCAAGGATTGATAAGAATAGGATGTTCGCCACGATCACAAGATCGATAAGAACACAATTGAATTTGCTCTCACAATTGAAAGTCAAATACAAACTTCTTTATCGACATGCCAAAAACTTATGAGTCTCAATAAAAAGGAGGTATTTATAATAGCTCCGAAAAAGACCTAATTAATGACAATAATGACTAAAAAGATAATAAAGACTAATAGATATGACAAAAGGAGTTTCTATATCTAATTATCTTGATGTGAAAGGAATCTAATGACATTAAAGACTAATAAACATGAAATTAAAGAGTAATAATTTAAAATAATAATAAAGACTCATTAAAGCCTAATTTATGGAGATAAGACAGCCAGGTATGCCACCGGCGTAAGGTTCCATGCTGCCGGCGTTGAAGGTAAGCACTGCCGGTGTAGGATGATTCTAATGCTAATGGCCATGCGGCTTTGAGTGGATTTATTCATCCGTTCCATTTGTTATGTTTTCCCTCTAATTCAATAAGCCTCGATCTTTTATGTTAGTTCAAGTAGTTGATTCCGAATCTAAGCTAATTTGATTCCCATCATCCCCTTCGAACCTGTTGAAGATTGGCTCTCAAATCTTGATTGAAGTGAGATTTACTCGGGTCAAATACAAACCTGCAAAACTCAAACAGTTTTAAATAAAAACACCCATCCATGCCATGCTCATACGTAGCAACAAGCCTTATGTATCCTCTCTGAAAAAGTAGATCCCAAAGCCTCTCAACATCGACTCCAAAAGCTCTTGACCTGTCAGCTCCACAATCCACATCACTAATCACATATCCTCTAAATAATTCAAACCATGTATCATTAGCCCTATCAATTGCATTCTCAAGAATCCAATCGTAAACGTTATATTCTTGTGATTGCATATCATTATCAACTAGATCCACTGTATTAGCTACTTGAACCTGTAAGAGCTCATCATCTGCTTTCTCAAGGCCATCCAATTCACTCTTACTCCTTTTACTTCAACAATTTCTTCCACAACCTCATCCTTTATCATTGCAATCTCCTCATCAACAACCTCATTCCTTGCTTTAAATTTGTGATTTTCAATTTCACAATCTTCATTTGTAGAAGCTATATCTATTTCACCAGTGCTACAGACTTTTCTATGATCACAGAAGTTTCTTGTTCTTCCACTTTCTTCTCAGTTTCTTCATCTATGATAAATACAGGAACTGCATTGACAAGTTTGACTGGATACTCATTTGGATATTGATACTCTAGGTGTCCTCAACCCAAACATCTATGGCATTCCAATTTCTAATCTTCATAGTTATCCATCTCAATAGATTGAGGTACTACCTGTGGATTAATCAATGTTAGTGGTGCTTGGGAATTATTCTTCGGTAGTTGTCCTATTGTCATCCCTTCCAACTATGTGGCAAGATTTGCTATCATAGTATGTAACTCCTGTAATTGATCTTCTATGGATCTTCCATCAATGCGATAGCCTTGACATCCTCTAACATGATTATTACCATAATGCCAACTCCTTTGCGTACACAATTATTCAACATGATGTGTAATCTTCTGGTGTACGACAAAACCCTAGCCTCCAAGCTTTACGTAATACAATACTTAAATTTTTTATCGTCCCTTTGTCACAACCGATGCTCTGATACCAAAAGATGATATGCTAATACCCTAGACACAGTGATCTCAATTGAGGGCTTGACCAGATCAGATAAAAATGATATTTTTTTTTAGATTTTGTAATTGGATGTAAGGAAATAAAAGGATATGAACGGCTTGACGACGGATATTACGCACCATAATCAATCGAGCTACGCAAACCCTAGTCCGTTATGATGCACGAAAATGGGATCACGGTTTGTTCGCCATAATCCAAAGGATTGATAAGAACAGGATGTTTGCCACGATCACAAGATCAATAAGAACACAATTGAATTTGCTCTCACAATTGAAAGTCAAATATAAAGGAAAAGTTTATCAATATGCCAAAAACTTATGAGTCCCAATACAAAGGGGGTATTTATAATAGTTCCTCAAAAGACCTAATTAATGACAATAATGACCAAAAAGATAATAAAGACTACTAAATATGACAAAAGGACTTTTTATATCTAATTATCTTAATATGAAAGGAATCTAATGATATTAAAGAATAATAAATATGAAATTAAAGAGTAATAATTTAAAATAATAATAAAGACTCATTAAAGCCTAATTTATGGAGATAAGACAACTAGGTACGCTGCTGGCCTAGGGTTCCTCGTTGCCAGCATTGAAGGTAAACACTGCTGGTGTAGGATGTTTTTAGTGCTAATGGCCACGCGGCTTTGAGTAGATTTGTTCATCCGTTCCATTTGTTATGTTTTCCCTTTGATTCAACAAGCCTCGGTCTTTTGTCTTAGTTCGAGTAATTGATTTAGGATCCAAACTAATTTGATTCCCATAAGGGAAAGAGACCTCGGTAGAGATTGGTCATCTGAAATTCGTTAATTACACTCTTGATTTTGACCTTGGTAAAGATTGGTCTTGTTAAATCCATGAGTTACGCCGTTATTTTATCCTTTGTAGCTACTAGACTTTGAAATTCCTTTAGTCACTAATAATTTATGTGTGTGTGGTCGGATCATTTTTACAAAAAATGAAGTTGAAGTTTTCAAAAATTTACGTAAATTACTAATAAGTTATGTTTAACTGTGGTTGTAATCACCAACATAGGCAAGTGCACCTACTAAAGTAGCATAGAAAATATTAGGTCGTATTCCTTGGGATCAAGAGCATCTACTGTACTCCTTTTTTTATCTATTATCTAGCTAAACAAAAATTTAGCAAAATATAACAAAACAGAAGTTAAACTAGGGTTAATGATAAGACATATGTACACATTTTCAAGGTAAAAGTGAGAATATAAGTTTGTGAATGCAAGAAAGGACTTAGGGTTTGTTTTGCCAATTCCATATCACGTGATTTATTAATCAAACTCAAAGAGTTGTTTGTTGGGTATATTTGCACTATTGGATTCACTGAGGTAAGATAAAGCTTCTCTTAAGATCAAAAACTCTAGATCTAGATCAGACTATCTAAATCTCTTCACAAGCTATCAACAATCTAGATCCGCATAAAGCTTAAGAATTTTTCCTTTTTTTTAAATCCATTTTGGAAATTCAAAAAAGTGATGGAAAGTTCCACTATCCTTCTCTAAGGTGCAACTTTATTAGTATCTTAGATCTATTCAAAAGAATGATTTCTCAATATATTCAGTTGAAATTAAACATGGATATAAAAGGTGCACCATGCATTTAGACCCATGAAGTTAAGTTTGAGATACTAAATGCAAATACCAATTAATATTCAACTAAAACATACTTTAGAATCACATGAATCAGGTTTTAGATTCACAAACCCCATGTTGAGATGATTATTTCTCCATAGATGAAGATATAAAGCATAAATTCAAGAGAAATAACATGAAGAATGATTATTATAGATTAAGCACAAATCAATCTTGTAAAAACAAACTTCAAGTTTAAAATAAAATTATCTAGAAAATTTGGAATTCCTTGCAAAAGAAAAAGATTATCTCTCACTAAGAATTTGCTTCTTACTCTATTATATGTTAGCAGAATTTGTTACATATGGTACACTCCTTACTGGACATCTGTACACGTTTATTTATAAGCTATAGACACAAAAATCATAAAGATTTTATTCGCTAACGTAGCAAATTCTTTATAACGGAATTCATCCTCATCTTGATGCATGCATACAAGCTAGCTCATTTGTGATGGGGTTACCTTTCATGGGTATGATGCAAGCTCGAAGGTTAGCCACAATCCAAGCTATGAGTTCTTTTTAAAAATCATGGTTTTAGGATTAGCTTCAACCGCAAATGTAATTGCATGCTAGACTTTAAGCAAGGTTGTAGGCATGGTCTAGAGTTTATGGTGCAATTGTGTCATTGCGAACCACGACCCTAATGGATTGCATGGTTTTTGATGCATTTGGGAATTTTGCCATGTCTTTTTCCCTCAATTGGGTCTTTGGCAGCCGTGATTGAGCTTATCTTCACTTACTCATGTTGTTTAGCTCCAAATCTAATCTTAAACACTCTATTTCTTCTTTTCTTGATCCTAGGAGCTAAAAACAACATTTAAACAATAAAAGCACAAAATTCATAGCAATTTATCTAAAAATAGATCAAATCAAGCCTAAATTCCTATGAACGAAATAGAGTATAATAGACTTATCAAATGCCCCCACACTTAAGCCTTTGCTTATCTTCAAGCAAAAAATCAATTCAGCACAACCAAACAAAGCTTGTTTGAATAGGAAAATAAATCATGATTGGAAATTGACTAATCACTAAGCTCAATTTGCCCTTTAAACTTAGCACTATATATATTCAATCAGTCTCACTAAATTGTTTTAAAGTTACTTTTATTAAAATCATTAAACTTATCTAAGTTGATCAGCTTTATGCTTATTGTTTAATTAAGAATTCTAAAGCAAAAATTATTTAAAAGATCAAACAAAGTAAGGGACTCAATCAACCTTATCTCTTATACATATAGATATGCAGTCCCTTAATCATCTCTCTAAAAATCATACTAATAAATGAAGGCATGTACATTAGTTTATCCCTTGACTTTTTTTTCTTATTTTGTGCTTTGATTTCATTTATACTAATTATTTATGTACTTCAAAGCCGTAACCAGGAAGGTTTTTGCCTTCTTCTTTAGTTTTTCCTCTAGAGGTGTTTTTGCCCTTATTATTTCGCTTTTGTGTTTTAGATTAGATTCATGGCTTATTTAAAATTGATTGAGGGGATAGAAATTACACTTCTAAGGGACTAACCCCTGCCCATTTCAGCCTTAAGTGCATGATCATTTAATGTTTTATTTTTTTAAATTTTAGATAAAGCATATTGAAAAATTATCAAGCTACAAACATCATTTGAATCTTCATTAAAGACTGCAAAGCTCTCAAAATGACTAGATTAAAAGCTTATAGATCATTTAAGCCTTTAAGAACCAATTAAGTAGCCTTATTTGGGACCTTAAACTAATTCTAACTCTATATTTCTAGATAAAATAACAAGTAAAACTACATCACATGATATTGCAAAGTGATTTTAACATGGTAAAGTTAACTCAAACATGGGATGATGTTGTTCATTATTATTTTAATTGAGTTACTAGGTAATTTTTGTTTCAAATTTTTGAAAATTTTGGTTAAATTTTAACAATTTCATTATTTTCCTAATTGTGGAGAAAAATGTTCAAATAAAATGCAATTACTCTATTATTGACAGATTATTATTCAAAGTTCTCAACCGTCTTGCTTAATTCCCTAACCTTACACTAATCTAAAGATTGTCCTCAATGTTTTAAAAACATGATCAAACAAATAGGGAATATTATCAAGCAAAGTTTAGAATGAGAAGTTTTAGAAAACTTCTCTGTTTAAGATTGCAGGTTGAAGTTAAACTAAAACAGGCTCGATTGCCTTTTGTATTTAAGCTCCTGAAAAATTGAATAAGGCAAACATTAGTAGCAACCACGAACTCGATTGGAGCCATAGTTGAAATTTGAACAAAAAATTTCTAAGTTATATGCATTTTAAGTTGTATTTATCTTACTTAACTTTGACCTTGCATTAAGTCAGACTTATTTTGCCACAAAGAATCATACTTATTTACAAAGAATGATGAATAAAACGAATGACGAATAATGAATCAAAGAATTTTTACTAAGCTATCAAAAGAATGGGTGAGATCGACTCCTAGCCATAATCTTACATTTTTATGATGAAAGAATTAACTAGACTACAACATGTCTATTTTACAACCAAATAGAACAAAAGCTATGTTACAACAACAAAGCTAATACTAAACAATAGCATTTATACAACAACAAGAGGTAGATACAAGAATCAAAGAATCAATAAAAAGAATCATTAAACAACAAAAAGATAAGCAAAAGAAAACAATGCAGAAGAACTAAAAATAATTATTCATGCATATTTACAAATAAAAAAGGGTATGTGTAGCAAAAAGCTATAAACATAACAAAATATATACAAAAATGTTTACATATATACATTAAAATCAAAAAAGGCTAGCAGTAATTACAAAATAGAAACAAAATATTCACAAAAAGGAAAAGAAAAATTGTATACAAGGCAATATTTATAGATAAAAACATAAATAAAAACAAGAACAAAAATAGAAGTATTCACATGAAAAAAAAAAGAAAAAAAACTATGCACAAAAATAAAAATGTACACAAAAAAGTATTTACAGGGTTAATGACTAGTCTAATAGAATTAAAACATTCATGTAGTGCTATGTTGAGCTTCATTTAAAATGAATTTAGTATTAATCCCCGCAACAGTGCCAACAAACTTAGATGGATCATTTTTATAAAATATGAAGTTGAAGTTTTCAAAAATTTATATAAATTGCTAATAAGTTATGTTCAACTTAGGTTACAATCACCAACATAGGTAAGTGCATCTATCGAAGTAGCATAGAAAATATTAGGTTTTATTCCTTGGGGATCGTGGGCATCTGTCGTACTCCCTTTTTATCTATTATCTAGCCAAACAAACATTTAGCTAAACATAGCAAAACAACTAAACTAGGGTTAAAGCTAAGAGATATATACACTTTTTTTAGGGTAAAATTTAGAATATAAGTTTGTAAATGCAAGAAAGGACTCAGGATTTACTTCATCAATTCCTTATCATGTGATTTCTTAATCAAACTTAGAGAGTTGTACACTAGGTATATTTGCACTATTGGATTCACTAAGGTAAGCTAAAGCCTTTCTTAAGATCATAAACTTTGGATCTAGATCAAATCATCAAAATCTCTTCACATACTATCAGCAATTTATATCTGCATAAAGTTTAAGGATCTTTGTTTAAAAACCCATTTCGAAAATTTAAAAACAAGTGATCAAAATTTCTCCATTCCTCTTTCAAGGCGATTATAAGCAACTTCATTAGTAACCTAGATCTATTCAAAAGAATGATCTCTCAAACTATTCAATTAAAATTAGACATGGATCTAAAAGGTGTACCTCGCATTTAGACCCACAAAGTTAAGTTAAGATCCATAAACCCTAAGTTAAGATGATTACTTCTCCATAGATGTAAATACAAAGCACATATTCAAGAGAAATAATATCAAAATACGAATGATTATTATAAATTAATCACAAATGGGTCTTACAAAAACAAACTTCAACTTTCAAATAAAATTACCCAGAAAACTTGGAATTCCTTGTAAAAAGAAAAAGATTTTCTCTTACTAAGAATTCACTCCCTACTTCATTCTAGGTTAGTAGAATTTGTTACATATAATACACTTCTTATTGGATATTTGTGCATGTTTATTTATAGGCTACAAACACAGAAACCATAAGATTTTATTCTTGACGTAGTAGACTTTTTATAACGGAATTCATTTTTATCTTCATGCACGCGTGTGAGCCAACTTGTTTGTGATAAGGTCACTTTTCGCAGTATGATCACGGGCTCAAATGTTAGCCATGTAATCACGTGTTCGACTTTAGGTGCAGTTGCAGGCGTGGTCTGGATTCAGTTTAAGGTACGGTTGTGTCATTGCAAATGAAGGCTCTAGTCAAGGGAGCAGTTTTAGGCATGATTGGGAATTTTGCCTTATCTTTGGCAACAACAATTGAGCCTATCTGCACTTATTCATGTTGTTTTGCTCCAAATATTATCTTATACACTTTATTTCTTCTTTTCTTGATCCTAAGAGTAGAAAACAACATTTAAACAATAAAAGCACAAAATTCATAGAATTTATTTAAACATGGATCAAGTCAAGCATAAATTCCTATCAATGGAGTAGAGTATAATGGACTTATCTGCATGTAATTGGGCTTATAAGCTTTTAAACTCTTCAACTTGATAATCACAATTGTGACCTTGATTTCCATTGTCGTGACTTCATTTTTTTGTACAAATCTTGCTCAATTCCTTCTCTAGTCCATCAAAATGTCTTCAATATGTCCCATTGTCACTTGAAATGAATATATATGCAAGCCCATGAAATTTTCATCATTCTTAGGAAATAATCATAGAAGCCAGAAACTAAAAACTGAAACCATGAAAATCGACTCAAATTAAAACCAAATTCTAAGTAAGGTCAAATATGAAAATTCTTAACCTTGAGAAAAAGTGAACCCTCAAAACAAAATAGAAGATCCAACAATCGAATGGTTCAATATCCATACACCAATCAAATCATCTATCTTATTCATAACACGCAAATCAAGATGAATTATCCAAATAACACTCAACAACAAAATACTAAAACCTTAATCCTTCGGTGAAATTTAGAATAAAAATTTTCAAATTTCACCAAAAGTCAAATTGAGTCAACCCATAACCTTAGACTCAATTAAATGACCTCGAGAACTGAAAAATATTAAATAATCACAAATAAAATGAAATAAACCATAGATGTTGAACTAAAAATATAATACGAATAAAACCCCAAAATTTTATGATCTTATGAATAATTCAACAAAATCGGAAGTCAAACTAGAATCCTAAAAGTCAACAAAGTTTATAACAAACCCTAGTGTTTAAGATTTGGCAATCCCGCGCTCTTAAACTCTAAACAATGGAATGGAAATAATTTTTTATATTAGTTTGTAATAATAGAGAGAAGCTTAAAAATATCATATTCGCAAATTTCTAGTGTCTTCCGGATCTGAACGGGATCAGTTTTCGAAAACCGTACCCTGGTACACCGGATGGAAAAATTTTCCGACAATACCAATAGACTCGTAAAAATATAAGGTTTCCAAAAATATCAGTTTTAGAATTTTTTGTAACTAAAAATTATAGATATCGTATTTATACGTGTATTTTTATTACTATCGGTATTTTATTTGTCTAGTCTACTATTCATTATCCTATCTTACTATTCATTATTATTCATCTATCTCTACTTTTTCTTACTACCTATTCTTACCACCTATATACCCATTTTCGTACTTTTTACTTTTCCAATACATATCTAATCAAATCATATCTCACATATTAATTATTTTCTAAAAAAAATACAAATTTAATCTCTCTCCTCCCTCCTCTTTACATGGCTGGCACCCCCCCTCCCCCCCCCTTTTTTTACCATCCCCTAATTTTTTTCTTTTTCAATTTATTTTATTATAACAATTTTCCTTCATCTTCAACTATAAATACCCTATTTTCCTCCACTTCTTTCACATCTTCATTACACATAATAAAACTCTCTCAAATTCACTTCTCAAACCCTCTTCATAAAATTCCTCACTACCGAAACTCTCTTTAACCAATTACTCACAAAAATCCTTCTCTAAACACAAACCATCTAGCACATATCATCAAACACATAATATCCCATTCATCTAATACCACATAAACACTTTAGGTAAACTTCTTCCAACCATTTAGTTTGTCCATGTCATGTAACTTAACATGACTATGGGGTTATTTTGAAACTCACATGAGTAGTAAAAGCAATAACATATTCATGTTTTGTTCTTGCACAAAAAATTCCTATTTTATTATCTTGTTATTACGTTTTTGTTATTAATGTTATTATTCGTTATTATTATACTTCTAATCTAATTCTCTCTCTATATATATATATTACTAAGTATATAAATACCTATATATTTTTAGAGCCTGATGCTCACTAACCCTTACTAACGTATTTTAATAATGCTCTTATTATTATTATTGGTTTTTCTTTCTTTCTTTTTCTTTTTCTTTTTCTTTTTCTTTTTGGGACTAGTCTATTCTTAGTCCCAGGATGCCTTGATGAAGCTAAGGCTCCCAATACTTGATCGGGTTATCTTGATAAAGCTAAGGCTCCCAATACATGACCGAGTTACCTTGATGAAGCTAGGGTTCCCAATGCTTGACTATAATATCTTGCTTATTATTGCTATTTTGCTTACTAATTTTATCTTGCTTCTTATCTCATATTTCATCATTTACATACTACATGCTCATAATATATGCATCTACATAATGATATTGTCTCAACTAAATTTAAAAGTAGAGTTTTTCTTTAATAAAGGAACTTGAAACTAAATTTTCTATTATATGTGACTTGTCATTAAATAATGGAGTTATTATCAACAACATAGAAATGTAATAATACAAGTTTTCTCAAATAACAAAGATAGCTTTACCAAGGAAATATAAGAAATAAACACTTCTTTTTCATAATATGGTAACCTAAGTCTTAGTAAAATAATTTATTGGTATTCAAAGTTTTCACAAAAGGCTTAAGATTAAACTCTTTTCAACTCCATAACAAAACCAAGAAGCAAATTAGTTTTCAAAGTTAAGATAAAATCAATCCATAAAGTTATAAACCCACTTAGAAAAATAATGATTTTCAAGTTTCTAAAGAAGGAGCTTATTTTCAAAGAATATAAATATGATGAGATCAAAAACAAAGGATTTTATCAATAAAGAGGATTCTTTTCAAATAAAATTTATAGAGGAAATAAAAGACCAAGTTTTAGAAAACAAGAACTTATATTTTGAACAAGAAATATAAAAAGAAAAGACTCATTTTCTAAAACTATTTAAATACAAATTTATAAATAGGTTATCAACAACTTAATAAACATTTTGATAACTTTGATCTTTAATCACTACAAGTAAAAAATTATAAAAGACTAAAGTTAAAGGAAAATTTACTTGTTTTGGAAAAAGGAATGAGGAAAATAAAATAAGAATATACTCATTTATAATAACCTAGGAAAATATAAAGTTTCTTCGAAATACTTGAAAAGAAATTTGTCAAGTTAAGATTTAACACTTCAAAATGAATTGTCTTATGAAACAAATTGTTGAGACACTACCATTAGAATTTTTGCATATAAAGTGAGCTTATATATATACTCAAAGGATTTATCAATCATATATATATATATTTTACTAAAGGATTTTTGAATGAAGTTGAGTTGGAAAATTCTTTCGCAAAATCTGGAAATATTCGTTTGGAATCTATCGAGGATTTTAACAATCCAAATGACCTTATATGTAGGGAATAACCTTAGAAATGGATAGATATTTCGAGTAGGTAGAAATCGGTATATAATATGCGAAATTCCAAGTTAAAATGAGCAAGATATGACCATTTTAAGTTGGAATTTCATTCCATGCGATTTTAACGAGCATAGTAAAATAGAATTAGAAAGTTTAAGTAAAATTTCTACAAAATACTCATCCCAAGTATTGCTTTTGTCTAGGTGACGAGGAATACGAGATTTCTCTTCCTGAAGATTACTACGACTAAGAAGATTGCGAAATGGACGAGTGAGTTATTTCTCTTAATTTCGTTACTTGCTTGTGCTTGTAAAGTAGTGGCATTAGTATGCTAAGAGAAGATAAAAATGGATATGTATGTGGAATTCTGGGATATATATATATATATATATATATGTGATTTTGTGCCTATGTGATGAAATGAGAATTAAGAATATCGCAACTTCAAACTACTTGTTTAAGTATTTTGTTTACTTACTTGTATGACTACTTATTGTTTGCTAAATTGATTGATCGCCCCCTAATAAACCTTAATAAGGTTTAGTTTAAGAAAAATAAAACGCTCACGCATAGCATCCATCGAATCATATTTCTTTCAGAAGGCTGTTACTCCTACGCGTAGAGTTAGATTGGTTGTTATTGTGCTGGACAGGGTCATGTTCCTTCCTAAGGAATCCAAATCGCTTGGGGAATGCGACTCTAGGTTCGGAGCCGAGCCAATCGAACGCTTTGGGCGGAGGCTTGGGGACTAGCAGTAGAAGGTCGAGGATCTTCATCAACAATTCCTTAACCTTTGATACGGAGGGATAAATCCGTTCTATATATAGTTCCTAATAACTATATATATTTGTGTAATCACGTGATTGTTGCATTGTATGCATAACATATGCGTAAATATTTAACTGAACTTGTTTGAAATCATAGTGTGAATGAAAATGAATACCTCACTAAGCTAGTTGTAGCTTATACTCCCATAGATTTATATTTAAACAGGTATAACCGTGGTCCTATTCAAGGAACATGACGCTAAGGAAGTCATGAAAGGATTTTAAACTCTTGTGGAGGTGATGGGAATATAGCCTAAAGATATTTTGTAAATTTCTTATATGTAATGTATATTATGTTAGTGTTTTGGAAATTTCTAAGAAGTGTATTTATTCTGACTTGAAGATAATAGCGGGGTATGTCCCTAAGAATTGTAATCAATCATGTTTATGTTTTATGATAAGTATTCTCTTTTTGTCTTGTTACTTGATCGTTATCAATATAAATTGTGCTACTACGACATGTTCCCTTGGTTGTGATGTACGTCTTGTAAATGATATGGAAGCCTTTGTGTAACTAAGATAGTCATTTTTCAGCTTTAGTATTGTGTACGACGGACTGTCACATTTAGGGTACCTTTCAGGGCATGACAATATATATATATAATATATATTAAGTACTAATTCTTGCATAAATCATATCAATAAGTTCTAAATTGTACTTAATTATCTAGTGAATTTCATGGATAATTTATGCCTATCAATCATATATGAGTTGAAGATAGAGTTTGTTGCACTTTGGGTCCAACACATAGGGCCCATGGACAATAAAACTAGAAACAATAGTTATACATATATTTAACGAAAAAAAAAAAAAAGTAAATGTGTGATGATGAATAATAGAATAGTTGGTGTAATTTAGAAGATAAATTGTGGTGGAAAAAAGCACAATCAAGAAAAGAATAGTGAAGACTTGTGGCTTACTTTGCAAGAAAACTAAAAGTTAAAAAGTACTTTGGTCCTTTACTAATTTAAATCACAATGGATGTGAAATAATTGAGAAGGAAATTATCTTACAAAATAGGAAGAAAATTGATTTTGGTAGATCAATTTTGAATCCATCACTAGATGGCTTGTCAAATCTTGAATGTGACAAAACTTCTTTTGTTGAATTCATGGTGTAGAGTACTATAAATTGATAGTTCTCATTCCTTGCCAATCCTTCTCAATTGTCTAGATTAAATACGTATTTTCATGTTCTCATGAATTAATTAGTATTATGATTTTATGGATATTCATCATTTTGTGAAAGATTAGTTATCCACTAATATAACTAGATAGGAAAAACATTGTAATTCCATTATTTGTTGCTAGTGGAGGTTCTACATTACAACCTCATGATTTTTGCTCTTATTGGGGTTTTCCACATTAGATCTTGGTGTTCTTTGTTTTATTTTATTTTTAATTTACATATTGTTTATCACTTATTGGCAAGGGAAAAATATTTTTTTTTTGTCTTTCTTAACAAATATTAATAATAATAGAAATGACATGCAAGGAGGGAAAATCTTGTGAAGGAAGGTATTTAGAATAAGATAAGATATAAACCAACTTTAATTAATGAGAACATTCATGAAAGGATTGATTGTGTGATAGGAGGACCCATAGTAGTGTTGGTCATAATAGATGTAGTTCTTATCAGAAATCTAATGTATTAGTGAAAGAAGTAGCATGGATATGAGTATGATGACATGCATGAGGGGATTGATAATATCAAATTGAAAATTTCATTATTTGCTGGTAAGAAGCTCAGGAATTTCTAAATTAGGTGCTATAAAGTTGATAAGGTGTTTGATTGTTATGAATGAGAGTAATTAAGGTGAAGGTGATGTCTCTAGCATTTATAGATTATGTAAGCTTGTTTTGAATAAATTAATGGAAGAGATGTAAGGTTGCTGAGGAGAAGATGCGTTTATATAAGCATTGATAAAGTTGTTAACAAGGCATAGGTTTATGCTGCACTACTATAAATAAAAGGTGTTTATTTAATTGCAATTCTCAAGATAGGGTAAATGAAGTAGATGAGTATGTAAAGCAGTTTAAGACATTGATGACCAACTCTGAGCTCAAGGACTTCTCATATGAAGACATTGCTAAGTTTTTAAATGGGCTTAAGTTTGATATAGAATGCATTGCTAAATTACATTGTTGTCAATTGAAGGATGTCATCAATTTGTTAGATAGAGTTAAGAGACACTAGAAGTGACGTACATGCTTAAAAATCATCTTCATACTATTATAAATCTAATGAACTATGTGAGAAAATTTTGAAAAGGTGTTGTAGTGAGATAAAAGTAAAGGGAAAGCACCAGGGAAAAAGAATATGAACAATCACAAAAAAGATGATTGGGGACATTAAGTTTTATAAGTGTTGGCATCATGGACATATTGCATCACAATATTGTAATAGGAAGGTCATAGTTATCAAATATGAAAGATTGAAAGTGAAGGGTTGCATTTTCAAGATAAGGTGAAAACTTTGATAGAACAAGTCCAGAGCAATGAACTCATCTTTCTAGTAATAAGAGTAAAATGCAAGGGAAGAATGTTAATAGTGATTAATGATAGTAGTTGTGATAATGTGATTTTTATAGAGTTGATTTCATATTAGTTTATAGGTTGAACAACATCTAAGCCATATGCACTTCATAGGCTAAGTCATCAAAGAGCTAAGCATCTCCATAAATAAGTCTGAGTGCTTATTTCTATTGGTGATTATACACACAATTGATGATGTTCTTTATGATGTTTTTCCCTATAGATGCTACTCACTTGCTATTAGAAAGGTCTTCATAGTATTTTACTCAAACTAATAGTGATCGTACAAGAATAAATATATTGTCAACAACATGGCAAGACTTTCAAGCTATTTTCTATGAGTCCGACAAAATTCAAGCAAGAAAGTTTATCTTCGTAAATAAATAAATAAAGGGCTAAGAATCTTGTTCATATTAATTGACTAACTTAAAATGTAGACGCCAATTTAGAGATTCCAAGTGAAGAAGTGTGAAGATTCTAGTACAAATCTTAAAATTGGGAAAATTTGCAGGTCTTGATGTCATACTATGAGTCGTGATACTTTTTATGGCCTTAACGATCTTACCATTACCCTTCTTGGCTTGGGTAGTCCTTGTTGTGAAATCCTTGAGAGTCTTTGTTATTAAGTGCTTCAACTCTTTCTTTTCCTACCTCTTTTGATCATCATGGGAAGGACAAGGTTATAGCTAAAAGGATAAGCACCTGGTAAACTCATTGCAGATCTTGATGGGTAGAAGAATGGATTGCCTAATAAGAGGATCCCTTACAGTACTAGCTGAGCTTTGCTTAGCATTTGTTTCTTCCTTTTACCCCTTAGGACAATTTCCTCCTCAGCATCATCCATGGTGACAAACTCCATGAAGTCAAGCAGCATGCTGAAATTTTGACCTACAAAAAAAAAAACAAATAAAAATTAGTATGCAATCAAAAGAAAACCTTGGCAAACTTATACCAATCTTGCGCTAAATGTATCCCTGTAAACCCCTGAAATTTCGATTAATTTCAAGCTTAATCTTAGAATTAAAAGTCAAATGGAAAGCCTAAAAGTCAACAAAAGATTAGTACAAACCTTAGAATTTAGATCTGACATTCTCATTGTCATGCCCTGGAGGGTACCCTAAACGTAGCAGTCCATCGCACATAATATTAAAGCTAATGAATGTCAACCTTAGTCACCCAAGAGCTTCAATATCACATGTAAGGCGTGCTTCCAAGATAGTAGGAGACTCATAAGGGTATTACCTTTAAGCAGATAATAAAAGCATGTAAGAACTTATATAGATAAACATGTAATGTTCATTATAATAAAAGTCTTTTACAACTTCTTAGGGGCATTCCCCCGATCTAATAGTCTCGTTCAACTAAGCCATCATCAAAATATACATAAATATAACATAAGTCTACTATAGAGATTTTTCTTATAAGTCTACATTCAAAACTAAATACATATAAACTTCTTCCAAAAACTTCGAGTAGCTTTGGCTCATACCTGACAAAAGGGGCTCCTTGGTGCCAACCATAAGTAATCATACTGTAACAAAAAGCTATAGAGTATAAGCAAAATTAGCTTAGTGAGATAACTCCCATCTACAAAACATCTCCATAAAACACAAAAGTATTTAGACAATCATATGAGAATGCAACAATCACATGAGTAAACAAAATACACACGATTAACCGGAAACCATGTGTAGCATGGATTTTACGCCCTCTATGTCGGGGGTTAGGTGGTTACAGGCCCATACGACCATCAATAATTGCGGACTTACCGGCTCCTACTTACCCATGTAAACTTTCCGGCTTCTACTAGCCACCACTACAACTCCTTGTTTCTCCACACGAAGAATAGTAGTGAAAAATAAATGTAACTCACAAATATGATATGCATGAATCATTTTCAATATAGGGTTATTCCATTATTATCAAGTTCAAGTTAAAGGTGATCAAAACAATATTCATCATATTATTGCAAGAAAACATAAATTATTCATCATTTCCACTTTTGATATTCCTAACTTTTATTCAATCAACTCGAATCACACAACATTTGTTCATTTATCTTTTTTCTTATTTTCTAGTGCTACTATTTACAAGCACAAACAAGGAAACGTAACTAGTAAGGGATTAACTCACTCCATGATGATCGCTCCTAGTCGAAGTAATCTTCCGGGAAGGTGATATCGGTTCCTTCTTCACCTAAACAAGATGAAATACCCAAGCACAAACAAGGAAACGTAACTAGTAAGGGATTAACTCACTCCATGATGATCGTTCCTAGTCAAAGTAATCTTCCGGGAAGGTGATATCGGTTCCTTCTTCACCTAAACAAGATGAAATACCCTAGATGAGTCTTTCATAGAATTTCTATATTCGAAGATTCTAAATCTATCTTGAATTCGTGGTAAAATTGGATTGAAGGAAATTCCAACTTAAAATTGCCATAACTTGCTCATTTTAACTCGAAATTTCGCATATTATGTACCGTTTTCTACCTACTCGAAAAGATTTATCTATTTCTAAAACTATTTCCATCAAACTAAGTTGTTTAAGCTCCGAAATAGTGGTGATCAGATTCACCATGAATTTTCACAAAACTTACTTCCTTCCTTTTACAAAAACTCTTATCAAAGAGATAGATATTATGATAGTTTATAAAACCTTTGAAATGTATTTATATGCATTCATTGGCTCATATCAAATACATGAAATTAATGAAGTTGTCTCAACCATGAATTTGTAAAAGTAAAGTCTTCTAAAGATTTTGGAAAAGTGAAACTTTTGAAAATTTCCTCTTAGCTTGCTGGAAAATATCTCTAGTTATTTTAAATAAGTATTTTTTTTCCTTAATTTTATTTCCTTAGTCTTTTTAAATTTCTAAAGAATGAATTTTATTTTCTAAGCTTAGTTTCTAATACTTTTTGAAAATAGTAATAATTCTATATTTGTAGAAATAATTTCCTTATTTCTTAATATCATTCTACTTTTATAAAAAGAAATTTCTTGATGTTTGTCAAACTAGTATTGATAAAAAGTGAAGTTTAGTAAAACTTTTGTTTAATCAAGAATTTCTTTCCATTTTATGTCTTTGTAAAGTGTATGTATATTTTGTTTAAAAAAAAAATTCCTATGAACTCCTCTAGATTTCTAGAAAGAGTTTGTTAAGATAAATTCTTAAGTTTTTATAAAAAATTACTTCCTTCATAACAACTTTTATTTTTAGAGTAGAACTTCTATTTTAAGAAAACTTTTTCCTCCTTTATCTTGTTGAGACAAAATCAATGTGTTCATGCATGATCATGAATATGAATCATAAAATTATGAAAACATAAGAAAGATATAATAATTAAAGAAATAAGCTAGTAAAGAAATATGTCAAGTATTGAAACCTTAGCTTCATCAAGGTATCCTCAGACTAAGAATAGACTAGTCTCAAAAGAAAAAGAAAATTGTTTTGACTTGATGAGGATAAATTTAAGACTAGAAAGACTAGTCTTAAAACAACTTGAAAGTGAATAAATTGCAAGGTAAATAAAAAATTGCAAGGAAAGTAAACAAATTGTAAAACAAAGGAGCTTATATGCTCTAAAAGATATATATAGCTACATAGATATATTTAGTTAAATATATGTGAAAGCAACATAAAAGAAAATAGATTCATGAACAAAAACAAAGTATAAACATATTGTTTCTTTCTTAACCTTCATGGTTTTAGAAAACACACACTAAGCTCATACTAAGTAAATGAACAAATAGAAAGCTAAAACTATTACCTATAGAAGAAGTAGAAACTAGAGAAGTCTTGAGAGACTTTATGGAGAGATTTTGAGAGAGTAATTTTAGTGAATGGAAGGTGTGAAGGAAATGGAAGGAAGATGGGGTATTTATAGGAAAAGTAGAGGGTAATTTGTGTTTAATTAAATAAATGAAAAATAAAACAATTGAGTATGAATGGGAAAGCAGCCGTGCAATTTTGAGTGAAAGAGAGGGAGAGAAATTATTTTTCGTATTTTTGTTAATGAAAAGTAAGATATGAAAGATGTGAAGTTGTATTTGAAATGAAAATTATAAGAAAATAGAGGTATGGTTGTAAAAGTAGGTTGTAAGAAAAAGTAGAGATAGATAAATAGTGTAATATAAAGTAGATATGACAATTTAAGTATCGGCAGTAAGAAAAATCCTTATAATTGTGATATCTAATATTTTTTAGTTACTAAAAAATTATGAAACTGATATTTTTGAAAACCTTATATTTTTACAAGTCTAACGGTATATTCGGAATATTTTTACTATTCTAAGCCTCGGGACACGCTTTTCAAAAACTGTGTCCGATCGTGCTCAAAACGAATCGCGGTTTATCTACTGATACTTTTAAGCATTCTCATGCTATTACGAACTATTCTACATACTAAACTCTTACTTACTTTCTTAGAGTTGCTTACATGGGATTGCCAGACTTGAACAGTTACGTCTTACTAGGGTTTTGTTTGACTTTAGGATTTTCGGTTGACCTTCTAATTAAGGTTTAAGCTTAATTGATCACAAAACTTTGGGGTTTTCAGAGCTTTTGAAGGAAATCTACTTGAAGAGTTATATTAGAATTCCTTTAAAATCTTTTGATGTAGTATTTTAAATTATTGTAAAGACTTTTAGTTATTTCAATCCTTGGTATTTAGCAAGGGTATGCCCCTAAGAATCATGTAATAGACCTTTAATTGTTAATGTTATGATCTATTTTATTTCTAGGTTCTTGTATGTTCATTATTACTTACTTAGACCATACTTTCCAAAAGCGTTTTCTATTACCGTATTAGATGCCTTACATATAATACCAAGCCTTTCGCATGGCTAAGGTATTCATTCTTAAGTTTTGATATCATATGTACGGACTTGCTACGTTTAAGGTACCTTTCGGGCGTGACAATCCCCTTAGCATATGATGCTTCAGAAGCCGATCTCCTCAAACAGCCAAACCGAGCATGATAGAGGAGACCAAGTCATGCCTTGGGCTTCTCTCTTCATTTTCGATAATTACTCCTAGGTTACAAGATAAAGACCCTTCTCCTTATAGCTCTTCACCATTTCTTAATATAGAGTAAACTAGGAACTCACTTCCTCAACCATTCCATATATTGGTCGATCTCCTTTATGATCTCTCAGTCCTTCTACAATCTCTCGGTCGTCCTCACTAAGCTCCTTCATGAACTACATCTTAATTTGGGGATTCCCACCAAGTTCAAAATTTGTAGTCCTCATCAAACCATACAAAAAAAAATCTCAATTCTTAACGGATGAATTGATGCCACAAACTTTTATGCAAATGAGTCTTAGACAGATTGATTATCGTTTATCTTCCTTAACATTGAAGAAATAACGATAACTATGGCATCAACCACTAAAGAAAACCTCTCGCATGACACCCAAAGCAAATAAAAAATAGCCAAGAATTTAGATAAAAATGATTGAGAGATGCACGAAAATATTTCATGCATTTGCTTTCAAATTCTAAGAATGATATCCTTAAGTAAACTTCAAACACTTCAGATAAATGTAGAATTGGGACCTAGTAACAAGAGGAACTTTATCCTTAGGGTTAGTTTGTGAATACATTATTTAGGAGGTATCTTATGGAAGAAATCCTTCATTGTATCCTTGATCTCACCTTCCTCGATTTGGCTAACCTAGTCAGTCTGGCTAAGACTGTTCTAATTTACTGTAAATGCTTTATAAATATCGATGGCATTTAAAGCAGCTTCGCTATTATTTTTGTAATCAAGGCATTAAATCAAGGAGTATTTATTGATTTCTTCACTGATTGTTCTACCAAACACACTGCTAGAGGATCCCTTCATCGCTTCATCCTTATCGACATTAGATGACTTACCACCATTGTTCAAGGGCTACCTTCTACTGTAGAACTGTTCAATTGCGTTACTAAATAACTTTAACTCTTACCTACCATGATTGTTTATTTGACTACTTCAGAGAAAATGGAAAGGCCTAAAGAAATTGAAGGACCTGTGAGAAGATAAATTGAATAAAGAAAATGAAAAAGATAAGGTTTAGATAAAGCCAAGGGATATATAAAGATTTGGAACCTCATATGTATGTTTAAACAATTGGGATCCATTCTATTCTTTGAGCACCAAATCCCAAGTGAATTAAATCTAACGGATAGGATTTCTGACAACATGTGACATGCATAAACGTGTATGAATGTGACATGTGGACAACTAACTCATGGTTGACATGTATTGCTCCTATAACATTTCATGCAAGATTTGAAAAGCCAAAGATTTTCATGCACAAAAATATAAGACTTGAAGATATTCTTAGTGTACCTAATTATAGGATCCCTAAAGGTCCATAC
The DNA here is from genome assembly GCA_024138025.1 of Combretum micranthum. Lineage (NCBI taxonomy): Eukaryota > Viridiplantae > Streptophyta > Magnoliopsida > Myrtales > Combretaceae > Combretum > Combretum micranthum. The sequence goes on along the minus strand of JAMXBD010002817.1, from coordinate 78,310 downwards.
CTCTAAATAAGAATGTTAATCTCTTATACTGATGGGCTTAATGCAAATCATTTAGGCTTATTACCTTAAAATGGATTCAAATAAAAATATCAATTAAGTATTATATGTGTGTATATATATGCAACCTTACACCAATAGATAATTAAATATGATTAAATAATCAATGTGAATTTGATAATTGAACCATATACTCAATATTCATATGAATGATCTTGTTGAGCAGATTTTGTTGCATTTAAGCTATCTTTTGCTGAATCTCTAATCTGCATTTGACTTTCCTTCTAATCAATCCTTTGATCTTTTACAAACCACATATTTGATATTAGGTATGTAATGACTTACATCATGCTTTTCTAGAATAGACATCTTAAAAGAACTAAAATTTAAAGATGACTAATAATTGATTATTGCTTGTGCTTGTGTCGTTTAATCTGGTTCGAAGAGTAATAGCCTTTTCAGTGATAGCAGCACAATAGTTAGACACTTAGTCAATCCTTAGTAGCTTAGTGTATAGATAATATGGGGAAATATATCAAGATAACATCTACATGGATTAGTGAGAAGTAATGTAGTTTAGCTCACAACTATGGACATCGATTTAGCTACATTATATTATAGACTAAGACAGGTAAACATGTGTAAGACTTGTGAACCCTAGATGAAGTTATCACTATAGTGATTTTTATAGGAGATTTAGGTATTTGGGCTACTTAATATCAACCTCTTAAGTAGTTACTGCTACTCATGTCCCTTAGGTTCCTAATGTGTTACTGAAATGTGAGTGCTTCACTATTGCATAACTCGTTTGATTAAAAAGATATAAATTTTTAATTGTTGCACTGCGAATTAATTATGTGCATGTGATCGACTTATGTGCTTGTGTTGCTTTGTACTACATATAAATGATGATTTCATTGTTGATGGATATGTATATCTCGGGTATAGTATGTATCTATAGGAGCTTTTTGATGTGTAGAGTGGTTAAGATCATTGTTTATGTATATTCTTTAATGAATGTTGTTGCTTATCATTTCCAATTTGTTATTCTTTTAAAGGCCTGATTTTGGGCTGTGGTTATATCATCTTTTATCAAATATCTTATATTAAATCATCTACATTTTGTTCTATGTAAATTTTTCCACTAAATGATTTCAAAACCTAATTGATGTTTTTAGAATCCAGAATTGGTTAACAAGTGATTATGTTAAAAAAATAGTTTAGGGTAGCCTTAGTGTATAACACTTAAGTGTTATGTATAGCAAACTGAGTACGCCTTAACCTATTCAAGATGTAACAATAGCCAATAGTTGTTTTTTCTTCATTTATCAATCGTCTTCTAAATCAATTGCACATAAAGTCTCCTCAATCTCCCTACTAAAATCATCTCTATGGGCAAATCCTTTTCATTTGCTAATTAGTCTTTGGTTTACTCATATGTTTCTAAAGCATCCACAATTGTCACACTCATAAGGAATGAGAAATAATAATTTGATCAAATGTATTTTGCTCATGAGTCATGTCATATTTATCTAGATAGATACATAGCTATACTTCAGTAGTTTTAATCAACCCCTTTATGAACACAACAACAATAATAAATCAATGAAAATATCCTTAAAAGTACTCAATTACCTCATGGAATGAGAACACACACATTTTAACTAAAAAGAAAAAAAAATACTAAAATAATAATTCCACTTGTTACTTACTACTACTACTACTACAATTTACTTTAATTATATAATTACAACACATAATATAGTTAAAAACTTGTCACTCCAATTCTACTAAAAAAAAAAAAAACTATAAGAAATTTGATCTTTAGTTATAGAAATTATGCAATAAAATTAGCAAAATAGCATATATAATATATATATATATATAAAGAATCAATAACGATGATTTTTGCTACAAATAATTTTGTTTAAAGATAAAAAATTTGTCCATAAAGCCTAGTTTTCTTGTAATAATAATACTTTCATCAACAAAAATTTCTAAACGTTAAAGTTACCTAAAAATTATAGGAAAGGGTTCTTAACAATTATTCTACACATTAGGATTACTTAAGAAAGAAAACAAAAGAAAAGAAAAGGTCTTACTTCTTACCTCGACAATTTATATCTTATCCAAATAGAGTTTACATTTATGAATAACAAGAAAATCACATAATAAGTAAAGGAACAAAAAATTAAAAAGGTTATAATTACATTTTCCTAATCTAAATAAAGCAAGATAAAGGAGATAAAACTTAATGATATAGAAATTTTTGTAAAGAGATGATTCTTGCAATTTGTGAATGAAGGAAGAAGAGGGTATCTTGGTATATATTCCCGATGAATTTTAAGGTTGCTATTTTACATGGTTGAAATGTCATGTGTCATAAAAAACAATTATCTTAGTTTCACATTATGATTTATAAATTGTTGTTATAAAATACCATTTGTAGATCACATGTAATATAAAATAAAATGGTTTATAACAAGGGACAAATAAGTGTCATTTGTTATATTATGAGAGGCAAAATAGTTACTCTTAATAAGATTATGTCACCCTCACCTAAAACTACGTATCTTCTCTTTATAGCAGTTTCACACGATCTCTAAGCCTTAAAACTCCCTTCTTGTTAGTATCTCCTTAAGGGACCAACAAAGACTAAGAGATCAAGGTAAGTCGTTCCCTTTTCTTGTCTTTTGACAATCATAAGAGGACTATTCTTCTTTAACTTGCACTTCTAGTGTTATAGGTGTCCGTATATTGAGGGGGAAAGTAAAAAAACCCTAATCTTTCTTGTTGTTGTTTTAGTGTTGATTGCCAAAAAAGAGGAGAACGATCAATTGATTTTAGATATTGTTTGGAAAAGCAATTATATGTTGTTAAGATTGATTTTGGGGGTTTTATCTATTTAATGATCAATGAAGGGATGTTTTTGGAGAATTTTAGTATTTTGAAGCGTGGGAGGTTCGAATAGGGGGTCATGGCCATGTTTTAGGAATGTAATTTCCTTAGCTATTTTTGTTCTGGACATCCTTAGATAAGTTACGCCGTGACAGAGGCTATGCAACCCATGATTGTGATAGAGGCTGTGAAAATCACGGCCTTAGCCGCATGCCTTGTCACCACCTCCATTACAAGCATGACATAAGGGGTGATGGTTGTCACACATTCGTTATAAGCGTGACTAGGGATTGCTACTGTCTTAACCTTCGGTTAAAGTGTGTTAGGGTTGGTTGAAGTTTTCAAAATTGATAAGAGTAATTGGTTCTTTTTAACTTTAGTTTGGCAACTTCCAACATTCATGGCATGTGCACTTACCGAAGTAGTATAGAAAGAATTAGGTCGATCCCAAGGGAATGTTGGTAACTATTATACTCACATTCCATTTATTATCTAGCTAAGAAAAGAAGCTTAATAAAACAGGATAAAAGAAATGAAGCTATGCTAGGTTAGATATATTCACAAACGTTTTCAAGGAAAAAAAAATAGGTTTGTAAAAATGCAAGATGATAGCACATGGTTTGCTTTACCAATTCCTTGTCATGTGATTTCAAATCTAAACTTTGAGGGAGTTGCGTTGATGTATTTGTACTATTAGATTCACTGAGTTAAACTAAAGCTTCTCTCGAAGTCATTAGTTCTAGGTCCAACCAGACTACCGGAATCTCTTCTCAAGTTATCAACAGTCTAGACTCGCATAAAGCTTAAGAAAACTTTGTTTAGAAAAAAAAAAAAAACCAACTTAATGCATTTCTAAAAACAAGAGATAGAAAGTCTCACGACCCTCTCTCAAGGCGATTATGAATAACTCCACTAACAGCCGAAGACCTATTCAAAAGAACGACCTCTCAACTTATTCAGTTGAATCAAACATAGGTCTAATGGTGTACCACACAAATAGATTCAAGCTACTAGTCACAAATATCTAGTCAATTGTCTTGAAAGTGCAATTAATTTCACATGAATTAGGATTTGGAATTGCAAACCCTAAGCTGTAGGAGATTATTTCTCCATGGATTTTAAAATTAAGAACATGATATGAAGAAATAAAATGAGATTAATCAAAGGATATTACAATTCGGAATAGAGTCTTGCAAAAATTACAAACAATGGGTTAAAATAACTTTTACCTCGAAAACTATGAGATCTCTAAAGCAAGAAGAAAATAAAATTCTTTTGCTCTGAAAATTCTCTCTCTATACTAAGTTACTACTATTATATGTATGTACACTATACACTCTATCACGTGCCTTTGCACGTTTATTTATAGGATCAGGGCATGGAAACCGTGAAGATTTTATTGTTGACATGGTATATTCTGTATAACGGAAAGCAAATTCTTTATCCACATGTGTGTCTAAATCGCTGCACAAACAACACTTGTCGAGGGGTAAGTCAAGTGCTTGAGGGCTGAATCATGTATAGGGCTCGACTTAAGCAAGTAAAACGCAATGTTTCTATCTATCCTTCCATTGAGGGCCAATATTAAAGCCGTCAAGGGCTCAATTCTCTGATGTTTTGAGGTGCGACACTGAGGCAAAGGTTTGTATTTTACTTTAGAAACTGTCACGGGTTAGGTTTAGAGCGCGACATTGGGGCACAACAGGAGCTTTCTTCAAGTTTGGGCTCGATCTACTCAGAACAAGTGTCGAAGGTCATGTTAAGGGCTCAATTTGACGTGCAAAGACCAGCTTTTGCTTGTTTTGCCTTGCATTTTGGCCTCGATTGTTGTTATTCAGGGCGCGATAGATCTGGTCCTTACTTTTACTGTTGATTTTGCTCCAAATCTAGTTAAAAACACTTTGATTCTTCTTCTTTTGATCCAGGGAGTTGAAAACCAATAGTTTATCATTAAAATCACTAAATTCATGGAGTTTAACTAAAAGATGATCAAAATAGGCTTGAATTCCTATGAAAAGAATAGAATAAAATTACCTTATCAACATTCAATGAACCCATTACACCCTCCATTACGGGCATAAGCTTCAGGGTGAAGATTTAATCTTATATCATTTTAAAGACCTTTCTAAACATCTAAAACTTGACTTAACACTAAAGTGCACCTTAACCTAAGTAAGATTGTATATATAGACGTAGATTGGTAGTAGGCTCCTAAAGACCTTAAGAAGCTAGACAACCATAGGAGTATGCTTTATTCAATGGCAAAAATAATGAATTAGTGTTATGTGTAATTAGGTATTTCCGGTACAATTGAGTTATTCGTTCCAGAAGTTGTATTAGTTAAGCCATTAACTTATTTGTTGTTTTTATATGTTAATTGCTAGTAACTGAAAATGGACTAATTAATTATTTGACTCTAATAATTGTTTTGCTACTTATATTTAGCTGAGCCTAGTAGACTAGGAGTATTGGTGATGTTAGGGTGACACCTTGACGATCACTGTGTGCGTTGTCTTGGGTAGAGTCACACCTGGAAAGGATTTCAGTTGATTAAGTGAAAACGATTGTGGTTCCTAGGGTACCCAATACCAGATATATGGGGTGGAACACGTATCTATCATTGTTTAACAAAAAAATACACGAATACAAAATATAAAAAATACTGTATTAGTGTCATTATGTCATGTCTATGAGTCGAGCTACAAATATTTCTACTTTTATCGAATGTCCAAAGCAAGATATAGTGATCTAGGAGATAAAAGTTTTTGGAGCCTATGTGTCGAACATTGGGTGTTCGATATAGGTTTCAGCCCTGTATTGCTAGTTCGATGAGTGATATACGTATAATTATATGTGTATCTCTCGTTCAACATACGATACAAGTCCAAAGTATATCGCATGTCTAACATATGATACACATGTAATTTTAAAAAAATAGTATCTCACCTCTAAGGTGCGATACAACGACACTATTCCTATAATTTTTTGTTCCACAATTTAGTTTTGTGGAAATTTTCTTTGAAACTACATTTTAGATATAATATTCTCAAATATATATGTATATATATTAATATGTGTTTGTTATGGAGTCATATATTACTCTAAGTGTAGGGTTAGCCACGAATAACCCTAGGCTATGTTGGTTATTTGCTTAAAAATTAATGATAATGAAATTGTGGTTATTGCATTAAATGCCATGTTGCATGTGATTGTATATGATTGTTGTTTATGCGTGTGTGCTTGCAATTTTAGCATACTAAGCTTTGACTCAACCCATTTTATCTTTATCAGGAATAGGTAAGTAGTCTATAGTGTTTAACTTATCCGGATATGATGCCTTTGTGGATTATGAGGATGATGATAGTTAACCAGATTATCTAACAGAATTCTGATCATTAGAATTGTATAATGTTAATGGTTGTTGTTTATGAAATGATGTTTCATATTCTTAATTTCTTGTAATGGACTAAGTTTTAATTCCTTTGCTAGATAGTTATAAGTTGGATTTCATTGTAATAGACTAAATTTTAATTCCTCTGCCAGATAGTTACAAGTTGGATTTCATTTATTCAGCTTATTTATGAAGTATTTATCTTGAAATTATGACTATTGATAAATTCATCTATTAAATGTTAGTTGGAATTATTGAATGTTATTTGAAGATATTAATAGGTCTCCAAACCTTAGCATGCCACATGATACATGGGCGACTGATGATGAAGCTAAGTTTAGACGTTACATTACATTTTCAACATGTGATTTCTTTATTTTCATTAAACAAACTCAAATGCATCATGGGATTGCAATTTAGCAAACTACACTTTAGCAATGATTTCTATGACTTATTTTGCTAGAAATCATATATTAAAGAATTGTTTTCAGAGGGGCAACTGACTGGGAGTGATGAAAGTGCTTGATACTATTTCCTATATTGAGAACTTATTTCTTGTATATCCGATATGCTTAATAAAGGACTCTAAAATTTATTTGGTTTAGAATACATAAAAAAAATATAAATGTACTAATTTAAAAACAATATATAAAAATATGTTGTCTAAATGAAAAAATTCATATATAATAAGAAGTTTCTATTTAAGGAAAAGAAAAAATACTTAAAAACCTTACATGGAACGTATAGAACTTAAGGAGATGACCTTTCACTTAAAAAGGCACGGATTTGAAAGCTCGCTCCAATCACAATATATACTTTCTTCACTTTGACTGAAAATCAATGAAAGGGAGAGTATAAATTGCTTTATGCTCCATCCAGCGTTTCCTTCTATAGAGACCCCCAAATTACGGACATGTAGAATGAGGTGTGAAATTCCATGGAAACCCTTGTCAAATGAACAGTCCCTTTGCCCATGCCTCAGATTCGCCGTCAGTTCAACCTGGCTTTAATTTTGGCAGTTGATGCAAAGTAGCTTCTGTCTACATTGCATTCAATTTATTGGAATACGATAGTTATTCTACCTTATTATTATTATTACTATTATTATTATTTTGGTTTGCAAAAGGTTTTATTAAAAGAATTGCTTTTCTATTGGGATGTCGAGTAGAAAAAAAAAAAATGATTTCTTTTAATTACTAGAAGAATTGCTATTTTTTCATAAAATATAAATATTTTCTTTTTCAAAAATATCTTTAATCATATAATAAAAGAATTACTATTTTTTTATTTCCTTATTTCATTTTATTGAATCAAACGCTAATTAAAGAATTGTAATATGATAATTATAGAAATGAATAGACTAAATTTATTTTTTTATTTATCTCTTTTAAATGTTATTATGTAAAATTAATTATTGCAATTATAAGAAAAAAGATGATGTTCTGATAATGTTATAAGAATTTTTCAAATTTATTTATGAACTGAAAAAAAAATCTATAATTTCAAATTTGGAAAATATATATGCTTAATATTTCGGCCAGTGGAAAGATTTTTCGAGGTGTTTCACCAAAGTACTACCTACGCGCGAAATGAGCTCATAAACGACTGTGTCATTCTCCCTCATTTTCATCTCTTTGCAGAACCAATTTGCGGTCTGCGATTATTGATACTTCAGTGTGTCCATGTAATATATATGCTTTTTTTTTTTTTTTTTATTCCGTAGATGAAATAGAAATCCAGCCTATATAATCCAACGTGTTGTTAATACTTGAAGATTTAAATAGTTTAGAAAATTCTATTCGAATTTTCTGAATCTTTCACCAATCCTATATATGTAATATATTTATGATTATTGATAGTTCAAGACTAAACAAAAGCATGCGAGAAAGTAAAAAACAAGCAATTCCATAGGCCTTGACCTATCTGGTTGCAACATACAGAAGAGCAACAAAGGCAACATGTAGGGTTTGTTGTTTCTTCTATTTCCGGTCGTTTTGGCTATTATTTTTATAAGTTTCAAATAGAGTTCATTAAGAAATAGATATTAATATAAGTAGATATTTATATTAATATACAGATCAAACAGATAAAATACAAATACATATCATATATAAATAAAATACAAATAAAAATCAGACAATTCACACAAACCCTTAACAGGAACAAGGTCTAAATATGTGATAAAAATTAAATACTAGCGGCAAAAAGGATATGGCATGCAAATATGATATTTGTCAGAACCATGTAATTATTGAAGGACCATATGTTGAAGGTAAGCCAAGTCAAATTAATCTTATTTGCATATGATTATGAACCAACCGTCTTGGAGATCATCAGGTCGAACAGACAACGAAGCAAAGGGCTGATGATTAGCAAAAAGACTGCTCACTTGACAAGCATCGCATGGAGTTTCCCCACCCAGTCGACGAAACAAACAAGACGATTAATATGGTCTCCGATCTAATAACAAGCATAGTAGAATAATCAGTATGACTAACAATTATATAAGTAACCTGACCACAAAAGTTCTCTTTTGTGATCCTAGGTTTATGACAACTAAGGGAGCAAACCTTAAGAAGAGAGAAGGCCATCAAGATCAAGCACGCGTACCTATGCGTATGTCACACTGAGGCCGCAAAGGTTCAACCGAAGCTCGGATGCAATTATGATGGAGTCTGATGATTCTCTTATATAGAATTATATGAGATAAGGTAACAAGGGAAAAGCAAAAAAGGAGAAAAGAAAAACAGAAAAAAGAGGAGCTGGTGAATGTCGTAATCATATAGGAATGAATTTGACTAATGGTTGGAGAAGGCAGTAAAACTATATCTCCACCAACGTGGACGTATCTTGAATATTTTTATAATGAGACTGGAATGCAATTGGATGCGATCCAAACTTATCCTATACAAAAATCTTTTTTTTTTAATGATTTTTGCAACTTGTTTGTGTCTAATTTCAAAACCCTGTAATTTTATAGAACTAAAATAGTCTTATAGGAAATTCGGATTCAATAATAATTAAATAGGCAACTACAATATATATAATATCAGCAGCTTGCATAAATCCAGGAAGTTGTTCTCCTCTCTCCTCAATCCTTCCTAAGAGTAACCCTGATTAAAAAAATCCTAAGAGGCGGCTATTTTGGCTGCCCCAATACAATACTTTCTTTCTTCTTCTTCTTCTTCTTCTTTTCCTTTTTTTCTTTTGCATTTTTATATTCAAAAACCTGATAAAAATCCAATATTCACCTTTTATCATCTCTTTTTTCATTTCTATCTCTCAAGTACCTCAAGGTTATATACTTACTAGCGGATGGTGCATCTGTTATACGTGTGCTGAAAAAATAAATAAACTAAAATCTCTAAATGAAATAAAATCCCTTATTGTTTTTTTTTTTTTTTTTGTTAAAAATCTCATGAAAACTTAGAACGGAAAAAGAAACTAATAAATATACTTATCTCACATGTTTTCTATATGTAATGTTTGTGTTATAATTAAAATTATAAAACTTTTAAATTGAGATATTCTTGAAAAATATTATAAAAGTAGAGATCTTTAGTTTTAAACAATAGAGAAAATGTGTAAACAACAGTTATTGGGAAAGAGAAATGGAGGAGAAATAAGGATAATATACTTATGTTATGGACTTTTTTTCCCATAAACAATCTCATGGAAATGTTAAAAAAAGTAATAGTTGTACTTATCTCATTTGTTTTCTAATATATAATGCGTGTATTGTAATTTAAAATATATCATCTTTTGAAATCTATAATTGAAAGAGATTTACACATGTAAGGATAAGATAAAAGTTTCATATAATCCAAATGAATTATTTAACCCACACTTAATTGGATGAAAACAATTCATTGAATTTTTTTGTTTTATTTATTTACATTTTACATCAATGTTTTGAAAATCTTAATATTTAGTGTACCTATTGAATGAAAAGAAAAGTATAACATTTAAAAACAAATAGTTATAATCAATTCTTTTGGATGTCAAACAAAATTCAAATACAAAATAGTTTTGAGTCATATTGTGATTATGATGGCTTTTATTAGGATATTCATACTGCAACTAATATAGACATACAAAAGTACTTTAAATAATTTTTTTTTTAAATCAATCTTCACTAAAATCTTCTTCTCTGTTGACTTTTCTTTACTAATTTCCTAAGATAGTTTTCATTTATATTTTTTGTTATTTATGGCATTTTTTATGAAATTACAATATATTTCTAGGAAACATTTCAATTAATATAGACATAATCACACAAATTCTTATAGGTTATAGGAGATTTGAGCTTTTCTATTAACCTATAATGCTACATGTTCATGTACATCATATTGATTAAAAAAAATGAAGAACAGAAAAGAAAAAACGTTGGTTTAATGTACTTATGAAACATATAGTTTTCACCTAATAGGCATGTACAACTAAGTTTTATAGTAAATACATATCTTTTCCTCCATCTCAATCATATCCTACTCAAGTTTATTTTTAATGGGAAAATTATAATTGCAATCATGGAAAGATATATACATAAATAGTTTAAAAATGTATTTGAACAAACAACATAGGAAAAAAAATAAGAGTAAACCTCGACATTTAATGAAGTATATCGAAACTAAGAAAAAGTAAAATCAACTTCGATTCCATAATATAAATGATTTTAATAACTTTACATGCTCAATTATAGGTGTAATTATTACGTAATAAATAATGAAAATTACGATCGGTGCTTCCACAAAAGAAAGAGGATTCAAGGGTGCTTGTGTTTGAAAGTTAAAGATCTTCTAAGAACTAGTTAACAATTAATCAAAATGAATTAGCCCCAGTGTATCAATAAAAAAAATAAAGAGTAGATTATTTAGTTAGAAAATAATGTTCTAATTTTAGAAAAAATTCAACAACAACAAAATTTTATAATATCTTAAACATAAGTGTCATAGTATTAAAAAATTACAAAATATAGTTTATGGAATGCATGGATCTTTATATTAAAGATAAGTATTACAATATTAAAATTTCTTCTTCATGCTAATTACCAGTGAAATGAACGGTAATGATCAGGTTCTTTTCTTCGGTGACCTAATGTGTTCAGAATTTGTTTATTAATTTGCAATAAAAAGTCATCACAATTACAAAAAAATCTCTTAAGACATGAGTTGCAATTTTTTCTTTAAAAAAAAAAAAAAAAAACCTTCTAGTCATATTGAATCTGTGAAACAATATAGAAACAAACTTTAGGTGCATAAAAATAAAAAATAAATAAATAACTCAGATAAAACTCGAAGAGAGGCATGACATAACAAAAACAACACTTGAGCAAAATGAAAAGGATAAAGTTATCATAGTGACGCTAGCAAAGAAAAATCAAGTGAGGCAACCGAGACAATGGGACCGTCTAAACTTGATGGTTGATGAAAACAGCTCTTCAATTGAATCAATAACATTCATCCACCTACATAAACTATCTGTTGCATCACTGTTTTTCAAATTGTCCATTTTGTCCATATACCAAACTCTTTGAGAATTATTTAACTCCAACCTCAGACTTAAAAGCAAGAGATACCAACCAAAATTGAATCCAAACAACCCAAAATTAATCAAATTAATGGAAAAAAAAAACACCGTGAGCCAAAATGATCAAATAACTATCACTATGTACTTTATCTCTAGAAGAAATGTAGCTGGTTTTGAATTTGATAAGAAAAATTCTAACCCAAGATTAAAAATAATTAAAAAATGGGGTAGTGTAAGGAATTGTGGAGAGGGACATGCCTATTTTGCAGGGGTAGTGTAAGGAAATGTGGATAGGGACATGCCTATTCTGCAAGAGAAAAATCAATTATGGAAACGCGAACAATTTGAGAGTGAAAAGAAATAGATAAATAAAAGTGAGAAAGAGATGGTTTTGAAGAATTGTGTTCATTGAAAGAATGGGGGAAATGGAACAGCTATAGAAAAAAGTGGGCAAGTTATTCATCAGTCAATATATTGCAAATTGTTGATAAGCACGAACATATGATGGTGGTCGAATAGAGTGAAGCAAAAACTGCAAAAGTTAAACTTATTAAAATACTAGTAAAATTGTATATTTTAACTTTTAGGTCTTAATGAAATAAAAAATAACGATATTGTTTTAAGACTGATTAGGGAAATACAAAAAGACACCAAAAATTGTCCCCTAGCTTAAATAATTATAAATTTTAGAAGGGTTTTGAAGTTACCATCCACAAGATGTCAAATGATTCAATATTTTAGATATTGGCTTTGCAAAATTTTGAATGAAGAGAGCTCTCTAAGTGAAAAAGAGCCATATTTCCATCAAATTTTTCTTTAATTTAGGTCTTTGTGTCCTTATTTTGTATTTTATACCCTACTCCTATAAGGAATTTTTTTTTTTTTTTCAGTTAGAATACTGGATATTCATCATCATGGTAGAACTTTCTTTGCTCAATTTTTTGTTCAAGAGACTTGATATTGTTAGTTAGGATTTATTACCTCATCTCTTTATTTTCATGTTTTGCATGGATTTGTGCTTACTTCTTTCTATTAATGAATAAAATTTCTTCTTCTCTTGAAAAAAAAAAAAATATATATATATATATATATGATATTCAATAAAAAATAATAAGATAATAATTTTTTTTTTTCGTTTATCTATGAAAAGCCTAAGCACCTGCTACAGCCCATTAACCCTCTCACATAGTATCACCATATCTTGCAAGCACCAGCTGCAGCCAGCAGATGTAATTCTTTAAATTATTGGGATCGGTTCTGAGTCTAATTTCAAAATCTAAAAGGATTTTAGGAAACGATGAAGAGTGGCAGGCAAATGCAGGCTTCACAAAACTTGTCATAAATTTGTTCAGTTACGTTTCCGAGAGAGAAAGCAAAACCTAAGTCCAATTAGAAATGGATACTCTCCATTTCAACTTCGTTAATTTCCATCAACTTATCTTCTTAAATGCTACCATATACAAATAATAGTTAAGATTTTCTTAAAGACGATAATATTGTAAAAAAATGGTGATACAGAAAATAAAATAAATACTCCAAATCATAATCGTTCAATTTTTTTTTATATGCCAAAAAGGATCAACAACAAATTTGAGGTTTGCTGTACATAAAAATTTGAATAGACGTATAGATGAGGGGCGAGAAAAGGGTTTAGCAATTTTGTGTTGATGTTCTTCAAACATATTTTCCGAGATGTTTTTCAAAATCGGCACATTGATGGTTTTTCGTTTCAATCAAATCAATTTGTGAAAATTCAGGATGATGATATTACCTTATCGTCATGAAGTAGGTTAAGACCATGACTTTGTTTAAAAACATCGTTTGGGTCTAGTGAGGCCTAGGTCTTAGGTTCCTGAAATACTTTTGCTGTTTCATGGCCTCGTTCTGCTCACACTTCGAGACGAAAAGTAGATATGAAAACCAGACGCAACAACACCGACCTAGCTATAGGGATGTAATTTTTCAAAATCGACAATTTTGTACCTATCCATCACTTTGAAACTGAGTTATTTAAGACATAAAATAATTACAAGACGACCAATAGCGGGACAAGAATTAAATTTTATGGTAACCGGCCTTTTCATAACGGGCAACTAGCTTAAAATGATTGCCTAGAAATGATTGATGTAAAACGGAGACATAGAAGTCGAAGATATATTATATATTTAATAGTACATTGTGAAAGCATCCTTTCCTTTAATTCTAGCCTCAGGGCTCTCACTCATTGGCACGAATCAGATTTTAAAAAACATTTGTTTGGGTCCAGCTTTAAAACACTGGAGTGAGGGAAAGGTTTTAGTAGATACTATATGTTATTACTAATATACACGTGTGAATAATTAAAAATGATTTTTTAATACATAGTCTTATGAGCAGTAATAGGTATTTACCTATTCAATACGTTTTTCTAAGTAAATGCTGCAACCTTTGGTATGTCATCTAACGTATAAACCGTTTGTATTTTTCACTTGGTATAAAAATTTTATGTGAGGATACTTTATGTTTCGGATTTTTTTTTCCTGTTCCTTTTCTTTGGGATTCTAATAAATTTAGGAATTTTCTTTAACGAATGAATATTCATATGACACGAAAAATGAGTAAAATATGTCTAGGGGGTGCGTGAAATTCTAACACGGAGAGTAAATATACTTGTGAGGTCCACTGAAGAAAAACGAATTCAACTTATTACACTGGTCTCCTAACTAATCCAGTTAGAAATCAAAAGTACAGTTAGTAAAATAATTTAAAGATGAAAGTAATTATTAAACAAAATAGCCAATTCATAAATAATATATTTTCCTAATGACATATTGTTTCTCATTTGATTTCATGTGTGTGTGTTTATATATATACATATATATATACACAACATATTGTCCTTAAATATTTCAAATATCCCAAGACTAATCCTAACATGATTGACTGTGCAATGCTTCTTAAAGTTTTTTTGTGGTATTTATCCTTCTAATGACTTGCGTCTCCGAATCTCGTTCTTCTTGGAAACACACTTTCCAATTTCCATGTTCTTGATTCACATTCTCGTCCACATCAATCCACAAGGTTCGGTTCTGCAGCTTTATGACCAGTTTCTGCATCCAATTAAGATCTTTTCCATTTGCCTCTTGAAATTTTCATTTGTCCTCGCCTTCTAGATTGGTAATCAGGGTTCTGGTTCTTGTCATCATATCTAGATCAGTGAAGATTTCCCCTCATAAGATCCTTTGGTCTTACTGAACTTACTACGTTGATTGGTAACAATTTAATCCTCTTGCAATTTATGAAATGTGTAAGAAATTTTCAACTTCAGCCCATCATATAGGGTCCTCCGTCCAGTAATATTTCCAATGTTAAGCACCAAAGTATACAGCTGGTTGCCTCCCTTTGGAATCACATTATAAACAACAGAATCAGAATATTGACTGATAGAAAGCGGTACCTGCATTTATCTATTATTGACTCACGCAGAACCTTTATCATTAATCGACTGCAAGTTACAAGGAGATGCTATTGGTGTGGTTTGTAACCCATCTTTTGTACCTATAGACGCTACATTGGTGCAACTTCTTCCATTAATAATGAATGAGAGAAATTCATCCCAAACCATGCATTTGGTATAGAAGAATTTTCTTTCAAATTTTCATCTGCTTTGATTTGCATCTGCAAAATCCTTCAAAGCACTAGACTCATCACTAGGCCTCCTTATACCTCCACACCATCACTTTACTGATCATAATGGGCTATTATCATGCCAATATTCATCAGAGCCTCTTTTTTGTCTTTCTTATTGTTGACTTAAAACTTAGGAATCTCACTTTTAACCACCACTATCCTATTGTTCCGGACCTTCAAAAGCTATATGGCAAAATCGTATACCCTTTAAATGCATGATTTCATTTAGTGGCTTACGTTTCATGCATATTTACTTATCCTTCTCTTCAACTTATTTCTCTATTGTTACAACCAACTTAATAATATTTTTCACACTCATATAAGTGCACCCTTACCGCATTTTCATTCTCATATCCAAGGCCTGCAAGGCATATAGCAATTGTTGACTCTTTGGTCTTGTCACTTCACTTCTAATATGAAACATTTCAAATTCTTTAGTGTAGTCTTCCACACTCACATTATCTTACATGAGTCTCTTCATAAGTTGCCACATTCTTGCCCCGTTTCCTCCTTCTCTTAACCTTTAGGCTTTTAGATTCTCCCACCATAATCCTGCACATCCTGTCAACTACAAGGAAGCCAACTTACCTTTTGGTACATTTCATAATCGTAGTAAAAAAATAACTATTTTCTACTTCATACTCCGATTCCATGTATTCTTACAGGGAAATACTAGTTGAAAAGGACAAAATTGTTAGCTTGATCATGTCAGACCGCGATTGTTACGATTTCATCCTTCTCCTCGTCCTAAAGATATCTTTTCATCCTCTTTCAACTCAACTACGTGCTACAGATCCAGGGCTTGTGGCGTCTCTTCTTTGATGTACTCTGGTACAACCAAATGATGCATAAGATTGCAAACATCACGCATCTATGGGTCTAGAGCATCAAGGCACCTACCACCATCCCTTCACTTACTAGAAACCTCTTTGATTCCCAAGATTGCCATTTTTATACTCTTGTCCAACATGGTTGTTTTTCTCCACAAAAGTCAACTAATTTCTAATTGAGCATATTGCTTCTACCATTGATACAAAATATGATCTGACCGGATTTTGGGATGGGATTTAAAACACAATCAAAAGGATAATCAACTTACAAAGTATGAATCTTTTGGTTTCTTTTTTTAGGAATTAACAAACTAAAAGAAAATATTTACGGGATGAATATGTCATTTAGTTCAAAATTGGTAGAAGCTTTCAAGATTGGACCTGATGGTGGGCTTGTAGAGATGGCTTTCAAAACAAAACATGGTCAAGCCATACTATGGGTTTGTATGGTGTGATCACTCTAATACTCAAGTTAGTGTTTGCCTAATATGGGGACAGAAGGTTCAAGGTAAGGGAGTAACCAATTTGACATAGTAATACTATAAGAGTGCATATGTATTGCCTCCAAAATCTTCTTGATGAGTTATAGGAGGACTCCTTATAGCGGCTGACATCTTAGAGAACATAGAGTAGTGGAAGTTGAGAGAGATTACTACACTTAAGGGAGTTAATATGTGAAGTCACATCCCTATTCACTTAGAGTAAAATAATTGAGATGATGCGGCACAACTGAACAATTTAAGGGAATAATGTCAAGTACTACTCTGATACCTATTGATGCTGCAAAACTTGAATAAAAGAATAGTAAAAAATCATGATTTTTTTGCTCATGATTGCCAAAAAGTGATCTTCTACACGTTTGTTGATTTTAAGAACATTAGACGATATATGCTTTGAAAATTTAAAAAATTTAAGATAATTCAAAAGCTTGGAAAAAGAGCAAAAGTATGGCTTTATGATTGAATTAAAGAAAAAAAAACTAATGTCTTTTACTCTAAGTCAAACAAAATACATGCAAACTTGAAATTTTTCAAAAAAAAGTTCTTGAAAGGTGACATAAAATAATTAAAATGATGACATATTTGCTACAAATTGCACATGAAACAAACTTTCCTATAAAAACTTATGATATTATTATGGCTAATACCAGTGCATATAGAGCTTATCCCATGAAAGCCCTAGAAGCAAATCACTCCTTAGAAAAGGACTCCTAAGCGAACTCAAGTTGCCTAGGCTATACATGACCATGACCTTGACCTCAACCTCATATATGGAGGTCAAGAGTGGCTAGGACGTATCGGTTGTGACTCACAACCTTAACCAGGGGGAGAGGGAATGATGACTTGACAACTAAATCTCCTTGGTATTTGCGTTACGTTTTTCCACCCTTTGTACCTAGCATATCCATGCCACAATATTGGCACAAGCAAGATCCATGTCTGATACTGTTGTGATGGCTACCAATCTCAACATTGATCATGGGCATGATAAAAGAAGAATTTGATGTCCCCTAGATCACCAATTATGATCATTAGGAATATATTTTCATATGTTATGTCAAATTCCTACATTCTTGCCATGATAGAGATTTAATTTTTTGTGCCACAATGATCAAGATCTATGTAACACCTATGATCTGCCATGGATAACTTATTTTTAGGATATAATAGCCTAAGTAATGGCCATGATAAAGGAGGTGATTTGCCTTGTTTCCATGCTAAAAATAAAATAACTCTATTTCGAAGAGGGATAAAAGTTAAGTGAGGCAAGGAAAGAGTACCAATTTGTGTTTAGTTACTTGGGAACTGTAAGTACAAGATCCAAACATCACATTGAGGATCAAATCATTATTGTAAACATCAAACTAGTATAAACTAGTCTTCTATGTAATATTATACCTTTTCATTGTTTTCTTTTTCATTGTAGCATCTTGTAACGTGCTCTTTGGAGATTCTTGAGAGAAAAAGAAAGGGAGATGAATTATTGTACTTAAGTACTAAGGATTCAAACTATTTGCAAGTGAAAAAGGGTTATATTCATGTTCGTTTGTTATCTTCTTTGTTTGTATTCTATTGTGTTAATGTATTATATGATGCATGAGTAGAATAATTAGGCTTGTAACATCACGGATTAGCATGTATTGGAATGAAAATGCATAAATCATTGTTAAATTTCTTAATTCCTACAAATGTTATTCCTAAATCATAATCCTATATAGCGTACAGTATAGGTTTATGTCATATTTCTTTAGGATAGATTGAGAAATTGTCTCCTTGAATAGATCTAGGTTATTAGAAGAGATTGCTCATGATAGAGATAGAATTATGAAATCTTCTACATAAATATGACTTTAGTATGGGATTCATGAACTTAATGTGATTATAATTTGCTATTAACTAGGAAGAGATTCTAGTGGATAAGATTATGGTTACACATTAATGATCCTGAGAAGGACATTAACATAGCTGTTGAATTTCATATGTTTAATGCCCATGTTAATCTCAATGGTGAAGCAAGTCTAAGTTGTTATAGTGTTTTGCATTAGTTAGGTAATTCGATATTTGCAATTGTTAGTTGTAACTTAAAAACTTTAGTAATGTAACTAATAACATAGAAACTTACTCATTTAATTTGTTAAGCTAGATAATAATTTAAAAAAGTGATTATTAGTAGTTATCGATCTTTGTGGAGATGACCCTATATTGCATTCCTATATTACAAATGATAAGTGCACTTGCCTAGCATGACCAAATTGTATAAAAGAGATCATTAGACTAAATTTTATAAAACTCACTCATAAATATGCACACTAAGTTTTTGGTGCCATTACTAAGGATTGGAAATATTAAGAAAGTGTGTTGATTATTAATCTTGTTGTTATTTTCTATTTTTACCTTTCTATTCTTTTGTTGAACTTGTGTTTCTTTACTTTTATTTGCAGCATATGACTCGATGTCGCTCATCTAGTTTAGAAGAGTTTGATCTAGAAACCGAGAGAATTGCACTTCATAATTTGAGAAGAACCACTAAGGAGATTGCACAGTACTCACCAATCTACATGAACGAAGATCAATCACAGAATTTTGAGATGGCTAATCTAAATGAGAATATCAACTTGAACCCAAGGGATGAGCAAGAGTTTGAGAATTGTGAGAAACTAAATGGAAGGAATGGACTATTGAATGAGAATCTAATTAGGGAAAATGGGAACAACTTGCTTGTTAACCAGAATGCAGGAGTCAATCAACTTGTGGCTCCTAATACTATGATGAATTACTCTATACCAAATTTGAATGGTGTGAATACAAGCATAGCCCATCCCAGAGTAGCTGAATAACTTCAACATCAAGCCAAATGTGATCCAAATGGTTCAGCGGTATATCTAGTTCGATGCTTTTAGGATGAGGATCGTAATGTCATCTCTAGCAATTTTTGGAAATATGTGACACCTTCAAAATCAATAGGGCCTCAGATGATGCTGTCTGCCTAAGATTGTTCCCTTTCTCTTTGAGGAACAATGCCAAGAAGTGGCTTAATGGTTTACTAAGTCAATCAATGACCACTTAGCAACAAATGATGGAGTAGTTCATAAGAAAGTACTTTTTCTTTAAGAACTGCTAAGTTGAGAGCTGATATCTCCTCCTTCTATTAAATAGACTTAGAAACCTTATATGAATCCTAAGAAAGATGGAAGGAACTACTAAGGAAATGCCTACACCATGGACTCTCGAAGTAGACACAAGTTCAAACCTTTCATAATGGTTTGAACTACTAAACAAGGCAATTGATAGATGCTACTGGAGAAGGGAGTTTGAATTAAAAGTCATTGTTGCAGTGCCTATAATTATTTGTGATGTAGAGGAAATGGCTGAGGCGTTCTTGAAGAAATTGGAGTCAAAGAAGCTGAAGAGAGGCGGGAAGAAGAAGTTGCTGGCCTTAAAAAATTGATCGAATGCTGACATAATGCCACCAGCATAGAAGCCAGATTTGTTGACATACGTTGAGAATTGAAGACCATAATTCTACTACGAGAATGACTACAGGTGTAGTATGGGGCGTGTCACTTACATTAATTGAACTGTGTCTATGCCGACCTCAACACAGCCAACGTAGAGTTGTAGGCTATCGGTGTACTTGTTCTGCACTACTAGAGTTGTCAGTGCACTTTTAACCGACTTTGTTTTCTTTATTTCATTTTATGGTTTCTTATTAGAGTATAAATAGTCAAGTTTCATCCTTTTTCATTGACTTTGATATTTTACATTATATGACATTCCTTTGAGTGATTTTCTCATAAAGTTTTCATCTTTAGTGCAATCTTGAATTCTTGATTCGTCGGTTGTGATTGAACTTGTATGTTTATGCTTTTCGTGTTCCGTCAACAGTGGTATTAGAGCTAGGTTAAAATCTGCAAAGATGGCTGTCGGTGATGGTGCTAACAGTGGTTGTACTTTTGACGGTACTCAAGATATGGGAGTCCATGGAATTGATCAGATGGTTCCTAGGATGGTAGTTGGTGACATGGATTGGAGATTATAGTGAGTAGAGAAGCTTGTCGAAGATTTGGTTCAACATTTTGACACCATGGTAGTCGATACCAATAGAAGCAGGAATGATGGTGGAGACAACCTAGGCAAGAGAAGCCTATGATAGTCCAAAAAATCAACCTGTCACTACGAATAGATTAGTGCGAATTTCAAATGAATATTTTGAGGAAGAGGAAGAGTTTTGTTTGGTACTAGACAGCCGCACAAATGGGACAATACGGTTAGGATAGATACCGGCGAAATTATTCTAGTCATGATCATGGAGATGGTGTGAATTTCATTTAAGGCAAATATTCCTTTTTTAAATGGCAATTTAATATTAAGGAAGTCCTAGGTTGGTTGGCAGAAGTAGATAGGTTTTTTGACTACATGGAGATGCTAGAGGGTCGTAGAGTACGATTAGTTACATGTAGATTGAAGGGAGGAGCCTCTGCCTGGTGGGAGAGATTACAGAATCATAGATAAATAGAGGGTAGACAACCTATATAGGCTTGTTTTCACATGAAGCAATTGCTGCAAAGAGACTTTTTACCACCTGATTATGAACAAATCCTGTTCCAACAGTATCAGCAATGTCGACAAGGAACACTTTCAATCCATGATTACACCATGGAATTCATGTGGCTTGCTGAGCGAAACGACCAAAGAGAAAGTGAGGGTCAACATTAGCAAGGTACATAGATGGTTTGAAATTGCAAATTCATGATAAAATTGGTGTTAATGTAATGAGGAATATGAATGAGGCTAAGAACATGGCCTTGAGGGTGGAGATGATGTTGCAGGAGAAAAATACTAGGTTTGATGGGAGTAGTCGAAGATATGGTGCTGAGGTATCTAGTTGTAACAAATCATTAGTTGAAAAGAATAAGGGTGTCGAGGAAAAACAAGGTTTGAATAATGAGAAGAAGGAGGAAAAGGCTACTAACAAGAAACCTATTGAGGGTAAAGACTCACAAAGACAGAATAACCCTTATGCTAGACCTATTCTAGGCAAATGTTATCGTTGTAATCAACTGGGTTACCGGTTGAATGAATGCCCTAATAAGAAAGGAGTGAACATTATAGAGAGGGATGGGGAGATTTGTGAGCTTAATAGAGAGGAAGATTACTATGATGCGAATGGGGAGGAGGTTGAGCGACTAATGTGATTAGAAAATTGATGCTAACACCAAAGTAGGAAGATAATTCTCAATGACACTAGCTATTTCGTACCTATTGTACAATTGGAGGAAAGGTGTTTGATCTCATATTTAACAATGGGAGTTGTGAGAATATTATTGGAAGGGATGTGGTGAATCAATTGAAGTTGCCAATAGAGAGATCTTAATTTGTACACTATTAGATAGATCAAAGAAGCTGAGAAGATTGAGGTGAATGAGTGATGTAGAGTACCTTTCTCTATAGGAAGATTCCGAGATGATGTCTACTTCGACATTATAGATATGGATGCTTGCCATTTGCTCTTTGGTAGACCTTCGCAATATGATGTGAATGCTCGACAATGCCTGGAAGGATAATGTGTATATGCTGGAGTAAGGTGCGTGATGTACTCACTAAGGCCCGGAAGAAGAAGGACGTTCTTTTCTGACAATCACTCACTCCGAAAGAGAGATGGAAGAGGATATGAAAGAGTCTAGAGTGGTCCATCCTCTATTATGAAGAATGTTATGACTGTAGAGGAGGAGAGTGGTAGTGATGTGCCAGAACCTATAAAGGAAGTGTTAGAGGAATTTAGAGATGTGCTACCAGATGATCTACCTGAGGTATTACTACCAATGAGGGATATCCAACATCAGATTGATCTGGTGCCTGGGGCAAGTTTGCCCAACTTGCTACACTATAAGACGAGTAGAAAAGAGACTGAAATTTTGTAGGAAAAAGTCTAAGAGTTGTTAGAGAAGGGATTCATCAGGGATAGTATGAGTCCATGTGTTGTACCAACACTACTGACTCCAAAGACGGATGGTAGCTAAAGGATGTGTGTAGATAGTCAGGCCATCAACAAGATCATCATTGGCTACAAATTCCCAATTCCTTGCTTGGAGGATATGTTGGGTGGAGCTATGGTGTTTTCCATGGTTGATTTGACGAGCGGGTATCACCACATCAAAATCAAACCTGGAGATGAGTGGAAGAATGCACTCAAGACAAAGGAAGGGCTTTATGGTTAATGATGTCGGTTGGACTTAGTAATACTCCTAGCACTTTTATGCATGTCATGAACCATGTACTCAAACCCTTAATCTGTAGATTTGTAGTAGTCTATTTCTTGACATATCGATTTATAGCAAATTTGAGAATGAGCATGCAAATCACTTGAAGAATGTATTAGTTGTACTAAAAGAGAATAAATTGTATGCTAATATGAAGAAATCATCTTTATGTCAAAGAGGCTATTGTTTCTAGGGTTTTTGGTTAGTAGTGAGGGGATCACTATGGATGATGAGAAGATGACGGCTATTAGAGAATGGCCTATTCCTAAAACAGTGTCAAAATTGAGGAGTTTCCTTGGCTTAGCTAGTTTTTACAGACAATTCATTAGACATTTTAGTACCATTGCTACTCCAATGACTGAGTGTTTAAATAAAGGAATATTTCAATAGGGAGATGAGGTTGAGTCTAGCTTTGCTTTATTGAAAGAGAAGTTGTGTAGTGTTCCTGTTTTGTTACTTCCTGACTTTGACAAATTGTTTAAAGTTGGTTGTGATACTAGTGGAGTTAAAGTAGGGGTTGTGTTACCTTAAGAGAAGCAACCGATAGCTTTTTATAGTGAGAAGTGTGTGATGCTAGAAAGAAATAGTCAACATATGACAAAGAGTTCTACTCTATGGTGAGAGCTATGAAGGTATAGGAATATTATCTTGTCGGGAAGGAATTTGTGTTGTATTCTGATTATGGGGCTTTGAAACATCTTATTAATCAAACCAGGATTAGTAAGGATATGCATGCCAAGTGGATCCAATTTTTGCAAAGGTTTCTGTAAACCCCGGTATACTCAGTAGTCAAGAAACCCTAGGAGTTGGAAGCGAAACCCTAATCCGGTCCAGTTTGAGTCTAGTGAGTGAAGCCTAGAAACCCTAAATCCAGCTTTCCTTCGGTTTTATAGTAAAATAAATATTATGAAGTAAATGAATTTGAATTATTGTTTAAAAGTACATTTTAAACCTTTGAAAGTTTTAAATTCGGGAATTTTTCAATTCCGAGCCTTCCCGAGCTCAATTACGGAAAAGCGTGCCCTGGACCACGGATTCACAAAAATGTTCCGGAATATTCATTAGAACCGTAATTTTATAAGGATTCCAAAAATATCAATTTTATAATTTTTCGAGCTATAAAAATTACAGTTATAGCTTTTCCAGTGTTTTCGAAACAATTGGTAAAGTAGATGTCTTGTCTACTATTCACAAGTACAACCGACATTACACACTACCCATACCCTATTCTTACATCCTTACAACTACTCATTCTAATTTTCTTTTCCAAGAAATTTTGTCTCTTAATCAATTATCACATTTATTACATTTTAATTAACTAAATTACAAATATCAAAATTTCAAACACATACACACACTCCCTCTTGAAGTGGCCGCCCCCCCCCCCCCCCCCCCCCCCCCCCCCCCCCCCCCCTGTTTCCCTCTTCATTTAATTATTTTTTTACTCCATTTTGTATAGCTAAACCCTAATTTACTTCATATAATACATATTATTCCTCTCTCTCCTCATTTCTTCTTGTTTCAAATTTGGTAAAAGAGTAAAAACTCTCTTTTCTTCCTCCTTTGTGCCGAGCACTCCCCTCCCCCTTTCCTCTCACTTTCCAACTTTGTTCCTTCTTCTTTTCTCCTTCAAGACTCCATTGGTATGTGTATTCAAGCTTTGTTCTTCCTAATCTTGTAATGGCAAAGCTATATCTTGTGTGTTTTCTCATTTAATCCCAATGAGCTCATGCTAGGGACATGAAAACACATGAACAAGAATATCAAGCCATCACAAGACATGGATCTAGTGTTTAGATGAGTTTATGTTAAAATATCAACTTGTTCATGCATGTAAAGTAGAGATCTTGTACATATATTGTTGTTCATGCCATGAGATCCATGATTCATGCATTATATATAGTAGATCTAAAGTTTAGACATCCACATCTATGTACATGCATGATCATAGGTTTATTTTGTTTTATATGCTTTGATGATCATAAAAATGAGTCTTGTTCATGTATAGAGATGTTAGATAGTAGATCTTCACATATAGAAGGCAAGAACATTGAAAAAGGAAGGACTTTGTCAAATATGAAATGTTGAAAATTCGGATGAAATGGGAACCCTACTTTAAAGACCACCAAAATCACTTTTGAACTCATATTTCATATGAAAAATGTAGGGTATGTGTAGTAGATATCTTGAAAGAATGATTTTCATAAGATTAGATGAGTTTAGGCATGATAGGAATGTAAAACAAGTGGTGGAGTTAGAATGAAAAATATTGGAATGTTGATCAATAGTTAAAATTCGTAACTTAGGTTCATGCCTACAAGAACACTTGGTATTTAAGTCTAAATTGGATGTTTTATAAGCTAAATGAAGTCCTTAGATAATGTATATGTTGGAGCTTCAATTTTTAATGCATTAGACAAGTTTTCCCTTAAGAAAAATGCAAGAAAATGAAATTTAGAAAATTCGGATTTTTACAAAAAGCTTGTTCAAAGACATGTTTACCAAATGAAAAATGGGAATTTTTATGCATGAATGAAGGCCATGATTAATATAGACTTTGAGAACTTATTTTTAGTTAGATAACAAGTGGATTACAAGATTAAAAGTCAAAGAAACCCTAAGGAGTATAATGTGGAAAAAACCTTCTTAGAAATAACCTTTATGGGATTTTCCAACACTTAAGAGTTCGTAAGAGTTTATTATCACAAAAATTATGACCATGCATATATTAAGTTCATCACATGGCATTCATATTAGTAATTCATTCCCATATCATTCATGCATGAATCATCAACTAGGAACATTTCTTATCAAAAGCAAAACAAATTTTTGAGATTGGAACATTTGCGGAACAGATCTGATCCCACTGTTCCGTGACCTTACTATTTTCAAAACTTGGAAATAATACTAGAAATAGAGTAGATAGAGATCGATATAAAATTTGCGAAATTCCGAGTTAAAATGACCAAGTTATGGCCGTTTTAAGTCGGAACTTCCGCAAATAGCGAGAAATCCGAATCCATTAGTTTAGATGTATAGCTTGATTTAGTTACATAATGAGAGTCTCATTAGGATTATTCTTGCTTGGTAGGTGATCCCGAGCAGGACGACACTCTACCTCCCGACTACTACTACTAGGAAGATTGGCGTCCAATGGCCGAGTGAGTTTTACTTCCACTCTCAATTAATGAATGTGATTGTAATGTAGTGGCACTAGTGGTGTAGGCAAAGATAAAAAGAAATTGTATATGCATGATGGGGTATATGGGAATTATATATGTTGTCTACTGCTGATATGTGAATTGGAACGTAAGGAATATCGAAACCGGGTGTTAAGCTATTGACTGATTAGCTAGTATCTTATGATGAATGTCTGCGAATACTTGTTGGTCACTTGAAAGAATTGAATTAATGAATATTCGGTTTCAAATGTAAATTGAATCCATTCATATCACGATGGGGTTGGAGCATTCGCATTGGTTGGTTTTTCGTGATCCATAAAACGAATATGTTGGTTAATCGTGATCCATAAAACGAATTTGTTGGTTAATCGTGATCCATAAAACGAAATATTGTTAGTTGACCGTGAGCTTAAACGGCGTCGTACCGCAGGATTCGTTAATCTGCTAACCCGGGATGGAGGGCGCAAGTCCATCCACATATGATTTCCGGTTGGTCATATGTTTGTTGATCACATCTGTGTGATGCATACACTTGCTTGAATAATCACTTGCTTGAACGATTGTATTTAATTGTGTTATGGAAGTTATTACTCACTAAGCTAGTTAGCTTACGCCCCCATAGTTTTTATCTATTGCAGCACGAGTTTATATGGCTTAGGCCGAGGCAAGCCAAAACACAGGTACCGGAGATAGGAGTTTCCCATAGAATTTTAATCCATTCTTTTTGTATAGACTTCCGTTGGAAACTAAGGACTTTGGATGACTGTAATGGACTTGTTATTCTTTTGCGGGAGAATGCCCCTCAGATTTTGTAAACTATAATTTATGCGTTTTGATTTATTATCCATGGCTAATGAATGCCACATTAAACTTTTTAACTCCATTTGTTGAAGTATTCTATTATCGTAAATGAACGCTTTACATCTACTTAAGACTCCCGAAGGGCTCGGGTAGGGAACTCGAGAGTCTTACTTAGTATGTGGCGGGCTGTTACGTTTAGGATACCCTACTGGGCGTGACAGTTTCCATTTAAACTGATGCGATCCTCATGGTGCTTGCAGACTATGGTAACTCAAAGTATAATTCTAATCGCCTCTATGATTAAGACCCTGGAGTGATTTGTTGCCCTTAGAGCAAGGTGGCATGGTCAAACAAAGAACTTAAGAATTAGGAGTTAACTCAAAAGGGAAATTAAGATGGATAGACTTTCCTAATGGACAAGTTTCCCACAGATGATGCGAAAATCAGGTAGCTGATGTATACTTACTATGATTGCAGAGGTTATGGGGTTTTGAATAGTTAAAGGAGCTATATGAGAGTGATGTTGCACTTTTGCCATTACCAACGGACCTAGTGATCATTATCATATCTATGAAGGGTACTTGATAAAGGGTAATCAGCTGTGAGTTCTTGAGTCATCATTAAGAGAAAAATTGATTAGGGACTTATGTGGAGGTGGATTGGCAAGGCATCTAGATAGAGATAAAATGATTGCTGCAGTGGCTGAGAATATCTAGGAGGACCTGTCCATGGAATTTGCATTGGGTTTGCCTCCTACCCAACGAGGTGCTGACTCATTTTTTGTTATTGTAGACAGGTTTTTCAAGATAACCAATTGCATTCCTTATAGGAAGACTACTGATGCTCAATCTATTGCCAGATTGTTTTTCAGAGAAATTGTACGACTTCATGGAGTTCTAAAGTCTATCACATTAGATAAGGACACCAAATTCTTGAGCTATTTCTGGAAGATACTTTGGTACATGTTCGATTCATCATTGAACTACAGCAGCACAGCTTACCCACATACATATAGCCAAATAGAGGTGATGAACAGAACTCTTGGCAACTTCATAAAAAGCTTATATGGAGAGAAGCCAAGACAATAGGATGTAGTGTTGACTCAGGTTGAGTTTACCTATAACAGTTCTGTCCATAGAACTATAGGCAAATCGCCTTTTTCTGTGATTTACACCTGTACTCCTAGACATGCATTAGATTTGATCAAATTACCCAAGGGAGTTGATTTTAGTCAAGCTGCTAAGAATATGGATGAAAACTGTTAGACTATTACATCTAAGATCAAGGACAAGATTGAGAAGAGAAATGCAAAATACAAAGAAGCTTCAAATAAACAAAGGAGGAAACAGCTGTTCGAAGTGGGGAACTAAGTGATAGTTTTTCTAAGGAAAGAGTGGTTTCTCGTAGGCACTTACAACAAATTACAACCTAAGAAGTATGGTCTGCACCAGACCATAAAGAAAATTAATGATAATGCCTATTTTGTTAGGCTTCCTGATAGCATGAGTATATCGAAGACCTTCAATGTTGCTAATTTCTTTTCATTCCACTCGGACAATTCACCGTTATATCCAAGATGAGAACTTGAGGTTGAGCTCTTTGTGTTGGGAATTTAGAGGTCGAATCATGGATTTTGCAACGGAATTATATATATAATATTTTATAAAACCTTAAATTCCCAAAAAAGGATCCATACATTTCAATTAAATTGAAATCACAAGGTGATTCGAAATTTACCTTGGTTATATGAGTTTCAAATTGTCCTTTGATGCAGATTTGTAGACGTTGCAATGTTGTGAACGTCCTCTACGGTATCCACACGCGAATGAATATGATTTGGATCTTCCTTTACGTGTTAGCGCGATCTAGAACGTTTGTAGATCATATTGGGAATGAGTTTCTCAACAGTCACGATTTTCTCTATCTCTATAGGGTTTCAGACGTTGACAACACATGTCATGCCTACTCATGAGGAGACCATCATGTTTTATTTATAGGGTGTCATCCTTTGCCCCAATCTTATTAGGGTTTAATGAATTAATTATTTAACTAATTTATATTATTCAACAAGGACATACACCTTATAAAATATGATTTCATTTTAGTTATTATTTGTTAATCTTAATCTAATTTACATTAATAAATAATTAAATGATTCCCAACATGGTTATTCAAAATAACCCATGATCCGATTTATTCATTCTTTGTGAGTGACCCTATAGGTTCACTTAATGTTAGCAATAGCTCTTAAACACATTTTAAGGCTTACAAGACATAATTAGTCTCTAGCAAGACATTATGCCTACCTAAATCAAGTGAAGGTCGATCATCTGACTCTACCTATTAACAGTCAATTATTCAATCCCTTTGTCACGTGATATCTTATGATCAAACATAATATGTGGATCAATATACGCTTATATTGCTTAATCATCTATTTCTTGAATCCAGAGTTTGACTGACTTAAACAAATAACATTGATAACTCTTTATCAATTCATTTGAGCATGGCCATGCATCTCTCAGTCTTACCCAACAAGGGGCCCAAAAGATATCTCTCTCAATTAAATGAGAGGGACAAATTCCTTCACGAACACTCACATTCCACCGCATAACTTATTCCATATCTAAGAACATTCTTATAATCACCCGATTAAAGATGATAAAGTACTGAATTAATGTATATAGCTTGCTATGTAGGAATCCATGGTGTCATAAGGTCAAAGGACTTAAATAATCACTATAGTGAGAAATACTTATCATATTGATCCATATAGTATTTTCGTAATTGGTCATTCCAATACAATGTACTCTTACATGTATCCATGTGTTGGAACGATATCTTATATCCATTATCAGTAAAACATGACCATCATGCAACCTACATACTAATCTTAATTCATTATTGTTCCATATAATGAACGATTAAGGATAATTTAGAATAATGTTATTTTTTCTTTTATGGTTTTACTATTAAAGTCACATACTTCAATGACATAAGGAATAACAAATTTACCCATGGAATTATTTTATCAAGGTAAAAAGGCCAATAATAAACCTTGATAAAAGGAATGGCTTATAATATAAAGATAATAAATATCTAAATGACATAAAATTCATGACAAAAGGAATGGCTTATAATATAAAGATAATAAATATCTAAATGACATAAAATTCATGTGGCCTAGGACACATCACTAGCACTTTGCAGGTATGAAAGAATGATGTAGAGGAAGTGGCTAAGGCGTTCTTCAAGAAATTGGAGTCAAAGAAGTTGAAGAGAGGCGGGGAAAAGAAAGCTACAGACCTTAAAAAATTGATCGAATGCCGACACAACGTTGTCGATGTAGAAGCCAAATTTGCCAACTTACGTTGAGAATTGAAGACCAGATTCTACCACGAGCATGACTATAGGCATGGTATGAGCATGTTACTTGTGTGATTGAACTGTAGTCTACGCCAGCTTCAACACCGCTAGCATAGAGTTGTAGGCCACTAGTGTACTTGTTCTGCACTACAAGCATTGGGCTAGTGCACTTTTAACCGACTTTGTTTTCTTTATTTCATTTTAGGGTTTCTTATTAGAGTACATATAGTCAAGTTTCAGCATTTTTCATTAGAATTTGACATTTGACATTGTATGACATTCCTTTGAGAGATTTTCTCATAAAGTTTGCATCTTTAGTGCAATCTTGAATTCTTGATTCATCTGTTGTGATTGAATCTATGTGTTTATGCTTTGCATACTACATCAATTTGAGGATATGGCAACAACCACTACCAATGGTCCTCCTCAAGATCTAAGGAAGAGAAAGCCACTAGAATATATGAGATAGATGCTACAACTTCTCTAGCAGCTAAGGTGGAGGCATTAACTAAAAGGCTTGGTAGATTAACTGTAGCATAAGGCATACAATTGGCTGGTATGGATTATACATGTTAGGGAATTCAAGAGTTTGATAAATTAGAAAAGGTCGATTACATAGGAAATCTAAACTGACCCTATAATGATCTGTATTACAATATCTACAACCTGAGCTGGAGGAATCATCCCATTTTTAGATAAAGCAATGAAAATTTCAAACTTCAAGCAACCAATCACTAGTATTTGAGATGCTACCACTTCCTCAGTATAGGTCATCCTTAGAAGATACAATGACTTAATTCATTAAGGATTTATAAGTGAGCCAAGAAGTGACTGAAGTGATATTAAGAAACCATGAGGCATCTATCCATAATTTGGAGAACCAAGTTGACTAGATAACCAAAATGATTTACAAGAGAACTCAAGGGTCACTACTAGGAAATACTGAACCAAATCTTAAGGAGCAAGTGAAGGCTCCTCATGGCAAACTCTTTTCATTCAAATATTTTTGCGTTGAGTTAATGACGTTAAACAAGTGCTTCATGGGAGGCAACCCATGTTTTGATTCATGTATTTATGTTTATTATGTTAATTCGTAGTGATTTTGGTTCTATTCTAATCGATTTTTGTTGAATTTTCAAATATTCAAACAAGTTGGGATAATTTTGCATCAAAGAGGATCATGTGAAAAGAGATCTTGAAGATGTCAAATTTATGCTAATTGTGGAAAATTACAAAGAAAAGCTTCAGACTTGAGGTCATCACCTCTGTCATGCCTATGATGAATCAAATGAAAATTTCTAAGGAATCCACCTGTCTATTATGTCCTTGATGAGGGTCGGGATCTAGTAAGAAATTTTGGCTGAGATGATCATTACTTTTAATCTTCTCATGATAACGAAGTATATTAAACACGGAGGTATCACAACCCCTATCATGCCCGTTATCATCATGGGCAAAAGATAACAATTTTAAGATGCAACCACCCCTACTACCTTCATGATATAGGTGGTGAAACAATCCTTGTAGGTTAATATCTTATCATGGCATGCATCGCGGCCGTGATTATAGGTGTAATGCACTTAGTATTTAAGTGTGTAATGGTTTCTCTTGCCTCATTTTTGAACCTCATGCTCATTATTCACATTAAATTTTCTCTCCGAACTCTCTACTCACATACCTGCTCACTCACACTTAAAAATCTACTAAATCAATCCCTTCTGCTTGCTTTATTTGTGGATTAAACATCATTAAGGTACATACATTCCATTTTTTACTACAATTTTTCTTTTAGAATTTCATTTGCTTCATCAAGGCATAGCTTTTATGGTTTCTAAGTTTAGGGCTTATTGTTCAATGATGTTAATGCATGTGACTTTGTTAGATTTAGATATGTTAATGCATGGTTTTAGTACATGTTTCATGCCCTGATTTAGAGATATATGTCATGAACCTTAATTTTGCCCATGATGAACAATGTTGTAAGATTTAGGGCTTTTTGAAATTGGTACTTGATTAATGTTGCACTTATAGATCTTCGTTAGATTAGTGTAATATCTCATGCTTAGACAAGCATTTTAGGCTAAATTGTTAAAAACCTTAATTTTGAAATAGTAAAGTTTTCTTGGTGATGTTTGAAACTTTATGGAATTTCTACAATTTCAATGGTCGTAGTGTAAATAGGACTATGTGTAGTGCTTAAGGAAGCCATTTATCATGTATAAGGAAATACATTGATTATACAAAGTTGTATTACCATTCATAGACATGGAAGGTGTCATGAAACCATGAGTAAGAATAATGTAATGTTCAAGTATATAGTATGGTAATGGTTTTTTTTTTTTTTTGGTCCATGATTTGTTTAGATAAGTTGTAGGCGTGTATATTAGGATTTTGAATGCTTAAGGTATGTTGAAGTATGTTCTTGCCTTGTATTTGGTCCAATTTTTTCTTAAACAATCGTGCCATATCAATATAATGTCCTAATCTCTACTACATCACCAATTAACTTTCTCAATATTTGTTTTTCACAGATGCTCCTAAGAAAGCTATTAACCTGAAAGGAACAAAACATTCAAGATATGAGAGATCACTGACTTCTACTCAGTCTAGTAGCTTTAATGGCTCAGCAAACCTACCTAATGGGATGGCAGAAAATCATAAGCACAGGTACAGACAGCTAATGGAGCATAAGGTGCTCAAAGGTAATATTATAGTGGATTGGGATATGTTAGGGAACTATGGTTTAGTCTCGACATTCGAGAGATAATTACCTAAGGGTGGTTGGTTGAATTTTTTTCCATTGAAGAAGGATAGTTTCAAAGAGACCACTCTAGCATGCCTGGCCTCCTATGAGCTTACTTACATTAGCATGACATTGGGCACCCATAATTAGGTGTCTTTCTTTGCTCAAGGGAAATATTATGACGTGCTGGTGAAGGATTTTATTATTACCATGGGATTTACATAGAGAAGGAAATTAATTTGCTAGAATTTCACTGCTTACCTACTAGTTTTCCAAATGGGTTCTCTCACACTAATTTCTGGCAAGAGATCTCTATAGAATATATTTTTAAGCCTTGCAAATCAAGGGGCTTCACCATGTTGGTGTCCTATTAGATCTCTATGAATCCCAAGATGGATAGTCTTGGAGTTGTGGCAGATGCTGACATTTTACCTCTTTATAGTATAATAAAAAATTAAAGGGTAAATTTGGTGTCCTATTAGCTTTTTCCATCAAGCATTAGGCCTTTAACTTTGGCATATGGTCTATTTTAGGCCATTGATTATGATAATTATGAAAAATTTGATGATCTAGCTAAGGAAGAATGAATTAAAGGATAAGATTAGGGCCTCTAGACCTCCTTTGGTTTATCCTTTTCGTTGGTAGGGTATTGCTAAGGTAATTGATCCTAACATTGATGTTTAAGTTGAGGATAAGTCAAGTAACCTCTCACCTCCTCTACAAGTTATTAAGTTACCAACTTTACTAAGTTAGAGTAAGAGATTACTTAGTTAAGAGATGAATAGGGACGTATGAGAGAGAAGCAAAGAAGTATGAAGCAGCTGATTAGGGAAGGCCACATGGTTATTTATAACAATGGAAATTTAGATGTCCTCTTGTTTTAGAAGCAACCCTACCCGAGAGGATGCTAGACCAAGTATGCCTGCTCTAGCAAATATTAAGCAAGCCTTAGTCTTAGTGTAGTAATAAAGTTAGAACTTACTATTAGAGCTCCACCACCTCTACCTTAGGCTCAAGCGGTGATGAGATAGAAGATGATCGATTAGAAGAAGAGATAAATGTTTCTAAGAGTTCAAAGGAGGTAGTAGAAGGTTAGCTACAATACCGGCAAAGGGTTAAGTAGCAGACTTAGCAATAAGTTAATCAATAAAGTACCACTTAGGTGTCTATAGAGGGTAGCTTGGTGAAGATGAGGAGGGGTAAGACGAGATGATGAAGAGGACTATTCAAGTGAGGAAATATCATATGATGAAGTGGGAGTGAGAAGGATAACTGGGTATAGACTCCTTATGCGTTCTATTTTGATGTTGATTGAGAGAGCATGAGCTGACTCTCTATCATTTTATTTTATTTAGTTGTATTTTCTTGTGTTTCAATTCTTTTTATTTTTCACTTTTACGGTTTAGTGTTTATGTGTAATGGTTCGTAGCACAATTAATCAAATGGAACAATGTGATACCTACTGTTTCATATTTCAAGGGGTTATTAGTTTTCTTTCCTTTGTTTTTCATGCTTTGTTTTTTTTTTTTTCTTTTCCCTGCTTTTGCTATTATTGCTAAGACATTGAGGAAAAGTCTTTCTTTAAGTGAGGGGAAGGGAATGTTATAGAGTAATGGAGCATATTGGTACCTAATTTCGTTCATTCATACATGGACTAAGAAAACATTCATGGTGCAAAAATTTTTTTAATGGAAGTGTTTTTGGTAGCATCTCTCATATTAAAGTGAACTAAAGTGACTAACCGTGATTTTTGTTATAAAGTTCTACTCACTTATGTGATGTTGTTAACAAGTTAGAATTACATGGAAGAATCTAAGTGATTTAGCTAGGAATTCAGTTTTGAAGTTAGCATAAGGTCTTTAGTAAAGGTTAATTAATCCATTTCTAAACTCAACTAGCAGTATAACCTTTCATTCCATTTTCTTGAAGGCATTATATTCTTGTGATAGAAGTTTAGAATTAATGTGCAATGTGATGGTCCCCCTACATTGTTTTCCTCTATATTGAGGAAAAAAAAAAAAGAAAGAAAAGAAAGAGGTATATCTGAAATTGTTTAAGTAAAGGTTTAATGGGGTCCCTTTAAATCCTAGTCTCCTAAGATTATCTGCCTGAGATCAACTAACTGATGAAATTCATTTGAAAATTGAGATAATAAAAGAAAAATGTTCATGGATCTTGTAACTCGATTGATTAGGCCCGCAAGATGCCTCTTAAGAGAAATAGCATCTGTTAACTTAGGTGATGAACTTAAAATTATCAATTGAAAGCTTGCTACAAGGGTTGCAAGGTTCTTAAAAAATTAAATACACACACGGACAACACATATATAAAGAAAGAAAATAATGTAATGTGGATACTAAGGGAAAAGAAGTCAGGGGGGCATGTAGATGTATAAACTTTCACCTTAGAAGGTCTTATTGTATAGGTAGTTAATAATGTTTGTACTATCATTTTAAGGGGATGAATTTGACTAACTCTCTTTTACTTTGTAATCGTCTATCTACTTTTAAAACTTTCAATGCCTATTTAATTGATGATGATAAAGGCTAGATTACTCATATTAGCCTAAGAATTCTAGTATTTTCAACTCAAGTACATGTAATAGTAAGTTGATTGGAACAGTAGCATTTATTTTGTGAAGTCACTTAGTAAATTGAATAGAACAAATGAGAGATAGAAACAATTTGATATGTTTTAAACAAAAGCACCACTTGGCTTATTTTTCTTTTAATTTTCTTATCATCTTATTTTGCTTGATGGCAAGAAAAGCTTAAATATAGGGAAGCTTGATAGGAGTTATTTACTCTGTGAAATCAAGGTTAATTTTTTAGCTGTGTTTTATTTACAAATAATTCAAGGGATTTAGTACTTAATTTTCGTATATGTTCATTTCAGGTGACTAAGAACAAGTTATCAATAAATAGAGGAAGATGAATCAATTTAAGTTCAAGTATAGTAAATCAAGGCTTGCATTGTACCCGTGCTCCAAATGGTGATCCATGTGTATGAAGATTGAAGATAATCACGGGTGTGATGAGGAGAAAAACTTAGAATCCCACTCATTATGTTCCTCTTAACTACCATGATGGTGATGGTGACCAATGTAGATGAAGTTTAGAGTTTGATCACAGGTGTAAAAAGAGGAGAAGAAAAAAACCACACCAGATCACGACTTGTATCGCACTTGTGATCTCGCTTGCATCCCACATCTCAAGCTTAGATTGTGGGCATGATACATTGAAGGAAATTTGTGTCACTAATATCACTTCCCCCATTGTGACCGTGATGGCTAATGATCTTGCTTGCTCAACATTAATCATAGGCATAATGGAAGAAGAAGAATTTGATGCCGCCTAGATTACCTGTCGTGACCATTATAAATCTATTTTCATATCATTTGTCAAGTCCTTCAATGTGGTTGTGATAGGGATTTAATTTTTTTTGCCCTGATGATCATGGTCTGTATTTATCAATTCATGTCTGGTCACTTGGAAACTCCAAATACAAGATCTAAAAAACATATTGAGGATTGAATCATTATTGTAAACACCGAACCAATGGAAACTAGTTTTTCTGTGTAATATTGTGCTTTTTCATTGTTTTCTTTGTCATATATCTTCCTGTAACATACTCTTTGGAGATTCTTGAGAGAAACAGAAGAGAAAAGGAATTATTGTACTTGTATACTAAGGATTCAAACTATTTGCAAGTGAAAAAGGGTTGTATTCATGTTCCTTTGTTATCTTCTTTGTTTGTGTTCTATCATGTTAATGTATTATATGATGCATGAGTGTAGTATGTGGGCTTGCAAAACCATGAACTGGTATGCACTGGCATGATAATGCATAAATCATTGTTGAATTTCTTAATTCCAATAGTTTTTTCTTGAGTCACAATTCTATATAGTGCACAATATACGTTTATCGTCATATTTCTTTGGAATAGATTGAGAAATTGTCTCATTGAATAGATTTAGGCTATAGGAAGGGATTACTCATGATTCTAGAGATAGAATTATGAACGTCTACATAAATATGACTTCACTATAGGATTCTTGGACTTAATGCAATTATAATATGCCATTAACTAGGAAGAGATTCTAGTGGATAAGATTATGGTTAGACAGTAATAATCCTAAGAAAGGCATTAACATAATTTTCCAATTTTACAGTTAAGGAAGCCAACAATGGTAATTTCGTGTGTTTAATGTGCTTGTTAACCTCAATGGTGAAGAAGTCTATGTTGTTATAGTATTTTGCATTAGTTAGGTAATTCAGTATTTGTAATCATTAGCTATAACCTATAGAACTTTAGTAGTTTAATTAATAACATAGAAACTACTCATTTGATTTGTTTGGCTAGATAATAATTAAAAAGATGATTACTAGTAGTTATCAACTCTTATGGAGATGACACTATGTTCCATTCTTGTATTGCAAACGATAGGTGCACTTGCCTAACATTGACCAAATTGTAGGAAAGAGATCATGACTTTAAATTTTGTAAAACTCATTCATAATTATGAACATTAACATAAAAAATGTGAGGAAAGAGATCGAGATCAAGTCTATGCACATCTTTGACAACTCTAGTCATCGTAAAGACAAGGGGCAACCTAGAGATAGATGCAATATGAATAAAAGCTCTAATAACCAAAACCAAGTTCAAGGGCAAGAGCTGAGAAAGCTCTACCCATTGTATAATGAATTCATGCCCCTAAAGAAGTCTTACAATGATGTATTTCTTGAGGTCAGAGGTTAGGGAATCATCCCTCCTCTACCACCCATGAAGCAAAATATGAGGCCAAAAAACTCTAAAGAATATTGCTAGTACCATTATGTACACAAGAACAATACATGTGACAGCTAGCAACTCAAAAAAGCCCCTAAAGACGACGTATAATGAAGCTACCTCAAATGGTGATAATTGACATAAACACCCTTATTTCTAAGATGATTTTTGACTCAATTGGTTGATAACTCTAAGCAAAAAATCATCTAGAAATGTCTCTTAAATGGTTCAATTTGTTAATTTCAGGCATTATTTGATCCCTTCACGAAGAAACAAAACAATACGACAAGAATAGTTGAACAGTGATGTTTTGAGAAGGTCAGTAGGCGCTACACCCCCGTGCTACACCCTGTTTGGAGGTGTTTTGCACCCAGGAAGTTTGGAAGAAGGTCAGTAAGCGCTACAACCCCTGGCAACACCCTGTTGTGGAGGGTTGTAGCCCAGTCTTTACCTCCAGCAAGCGCTACAACACCTGGCACACCCTGTTGTGGAGGGTGTTGTAGCCCAATCTTTACCTCCAGCAAGCGCTACAACCCCTGGCAACACCCTGTTGGAGGGTGTTGTAGCCCAGTTTTCACCTTCATAGCACAACACCCCGCGCTACACCCTGTTTCGAGGGCCGTTGGGACAAGCGCGTCTTTGGCTGATATTTTCTTATTTAGGGATTTTTAGGAGGCCTATAAATAGTCCTTTTTGCAGAGAGAAAAGGGAGACACATATTCTAATCTTAACCTACGTAGTTTTTCTAGAATTTTTCCTAATCATTAGAGAAATTGAGAGCTTAGAGCAAGACATTGACGAATTCAAATCAAGATTAAATCCGATTGGAGATCCACTTTTCATCACATTTGAGATCCATTTGACAGGGTTGTATTCATGAATTCATCTCTTTCCATTGAATTAATTTGTTTCTTATTATCTTGATGGAGGAGTAAATCGTAGATCTAGATTTGTTTGGATTTTATTTCATCATGTGTTGAGAATCCGATTTTAATGAATCCCTAATCGATGTTCTTATGTTCAAATTGCATGTTCCTCATCGTTCCAAGATTTGTAAATCCGATTACAAGTTTACATCTGATTCCATTTTAGTTGATTGAGAAATCGCTTCCATGGATAGATCTATGCAATTTGAAGGGATTGATTGTGATTCTAGAGATAGGTACAAAGAGGTCGGCACGTTCGGACCCGAACCGGAACCGCCGGTTCACGGTTCCACATTTCGTGAACCGAACCGGGACCGCGAGAGCCGGGGCGGTTCACGGTTCCAAGGAACCGCCGGTTCTGGCGGTTCCGGTTCCGGTTCCACGTGAAACGTTTTTTTTTTTTTTTTTTGGAAAAAATAAAGAAAACAAAAATCATAAAATCAACAAAAACAAATTTCAAATGCGCCGTAAATTTTTTTTTTTTTTTTTTTAATTTTCCCTCAAATGCTGCCCCTGCCCCCCCCCCCCCCCCCCCCCCCTCTACCCGCTAATCCTAAGTCCTGCAAGGCGGCCCCCCCCCCCCCAAATTTCAAATGCCCCGCACGATCTCCATTTTTCCTTTTCTTTTTTTTTTTCTCCTTCTGGCGGTTGGAACCGCCGGTTCCGGTCAGGAATAACGGTTCCGGACCCGGTTGAACCGACGGTTCCACCACGCCGAACCGTTTTGGACCCGCCGGTTCCGCGGGTCCTCCAACGGTTCGAACCGTCACCACGGGCTTCCCGAGTCCGGAACCGCCGTGACGGTTCGAGCGGTTCCCGGTTCGGAACCGCCCCGTGCTGATGTCTATTACAAGGATCTCCCATTTCCCTATGTTTTCGACGAGTTCTTGATCTTAATGCGGTCTTAGATTGTAATTAATTAGGAGAGATTCTAAATTAATCGATTTAAGACTAGATAAATTGATATATTCGAGAGGATTGTTGATTTGTATAAGGAACTCAATGGTGTAAGAACTCAATTCGGGATTATCTTTAATGTTCTGTGATTCACATGATGAAAGTAAATGAAAAACAAGATCTAGATCGTGTTGTTTCTGATTCTAAAACTCGCTTTGTGTTCAACGGTGTTCTTGCTGCTAGTTTTGTTAAAATTAATAGTTTTTAGTCTATAATTCCACAATCGATTCTCTTATCGCTGAATAGTAGAAATTGAGCAATTACTAGTACTTATTCCCTTCCCCGTGGACGACCTCGACTTAACACTATACTACGATTCGATAGGTTCGCTGCCTAGTTGTCTTTCGTAGTAGTTGAGAACGAGTTTTTACAAATTTAAACTACATTGACAAGGATTTTTCCACCAAAAGTTTTGGCGCCGTTGCCAACGGGGAATCGGAGTAATATTAGGAAAGTTCTTAATCTACTAGTTTAGCTATTTGCCTTAGTTTTTCTGTTGAGATACTTGGTATTGCTGTGGGTTTGGTTCTGATTTGTGTTAAATCTTTGTTCACAGTGCATGACCCGGAGCCAAGGGAAGAAACTTGTTGAATTTAACCCTGAACCGGAAAAGATCATTATTCAATATCGCAAGAAGAACAAGTACTCAAGTTGCATCTTCTCAACAATAGAAATGGCTGATCTGGCAGATAATCGTGATCAAGAGTATCAACAAGATAATTTCAACATGCACAATCAAGCTCCAAGGACAAACTCTGATTTTGCAAGACCAACTCTCACCGGAACCAACTCAAGTATTGTCCGTCCTCGTGTTGAGGCGAACAATTTTGAATTAAAGCCAGCTGTTATACAAATGGTGCAGCAGTATGCACAATTCGACGGCCTCCAAGACGAAGATCCTAATGCTCACATCTCCTCATTCCTTGAGATTTGTGACACTTTCAAGTTTAATGGAGTGAGTGATGATGCAATTCGTCTTCGCCTCTTTCCATTCTCACTAAGAGGCAAGGCCAAGCAATGGCTCAATTCACTACCAAGGAATTCCATCTCTACATGGCAAGAACTCATAAAGAAATTCATGGATAAATTTTTCCCTCCATCAAAGACGGCCAAATTCCGAGCTGAGATTCAATCTTTTCATCAAATGGACATGGAGACTCTCTATGAGACATGGGAGAGATTTAAGGAATCCATGAGGAGATGTCCACACCACGGTATTCCGGAATGGTTGCAAGTTCAGATTTTCTATAATGGACTCAACTATCAAACCCGACAAATGATTGATGCCGCAGCTGGTGGCACTATCAATCACAAAACACCGGAAGAAAGTTTAAAATTGTTTGAAGACATGGCAGCTAACAACTATGAGTGGTCACATTCAAGGAGCCGGGATAAAAGACCAGCTGGTATGTTAGATGTGGATGTGGCTACCACAATCATGTCCAAAGTGGAAGCTCTTTCCAAGAAAATTGATGGCTTGAAAATCTCACAACAGCAACTTGCATGTGTTGAACCCATTGTGGTGAGGAATCTTTTTCCGAACAAGTAGACTATTTGGGGAACCCCATCCGGGCTCAAAACAACCCTTACAGCAATACTTACAACCCGGGATGGCGAAATCACCCCAATTTTTCATGGAGTAACAGCAGTAACAATGTGCAGCGGGTTAATCCTAATCCCAACTCCAATCCTCCACCCGGTTTTCAAAAGCAACAAGCTCAAGGTTCCAACTCTCAATTAGAAAACATGATGATGAAGTTTATTAAGGATTCCGATGAGACAGAAATCCTTAGACTTGATTCTCAAAAATCAAGAAACTTCTTTAAGGAATCATGGAGCTTCAATTCACAACCTTGAAACTCAAGTTGGCCAAATTGCCAAGATGCTTTCCGAGAGGCCTCAAGGTTCTTTACCGGGAAATACTGAACCGAATCCAAGAGAGCATGTGAAAGCCATTACCTTCGAAGTGGAAAGGAAGTACAAACTGAAACTCATGTAACAAAGGGTAAGAAGTTGAGCAACTTCAAGACTCAGCTCCTAAACAAGTGGAAGAAAAGCAAACTGACAATCCAGTTGAGGAGAAACCAACTCCAATTCCAATTCCGGAGTACAAGCCCCCAATTCCCTATCCATCAAGACTCAAGAAAAACACAGCTGATGCGCATTATGGGAAATTTTTGGAGATCTTTAAGCAGCTCCATATCAACCTTCCGTTGGTTGATGCTCTATCTCAAATGCCTAGATATGCAAAATTTCTTAAAGAACTCTTGACAAACAAACGGAAACTTGAAGAAGTATCCACCGTCACTTTAGGAGGAGAGTGCTCAGCTGTGATTCAAAACAAACTTCCCAAGAAATTAAAGGATCCAGGAAGCTTCATAATTCCATGCCTCATTGGGAATCTAGCTGAAGAAAAAGCACTAGCCGATTTGGGGGCTAGTATCAACTTGATGCCATATCAATTGTACAAGAAATTGGGGTTGGGAGAACCAAAGCCGACAAGAATGAGTCTCCAGTTAGCTGATAGATCGGTGAAACTCCCTAGGGGAGTTGTGGAGGATGTCTTGGTGAAGGTACAAGATTTTATATTCCCTGTCGATTTTGTTATTCTTGACATGGAAACCGATGTGGATATTCCTCTTATATTGGGTAGGCCTTTCTTGGCAACTGCTAGAGCTATAATAGATGTTGATGATGGCAAATTGGTTTTGAGAGTTGGAAATGAAGAAGTGGTTGTTAAGATGCATGAAGTTTTAAAACAGGTTTACATCAAGACGATACTTGTTTTGCAATTGATTACCTTGATGTGGCTGTTGTTGATTCAATTCCTGAGTTGTTGTGTAATGACACTTTAGCTCTTTGCTTGATGAATGGAAAACAAGAGATGAATCCTGCTTTACAATCAATGGTTCACAAGCTTGATAGTCACTCTGATTTTAAGGAAGAAGGGAATTATGAGAAGATTGAACATAGTGTTCTTCAGATTTCAAAACCGTCAATAGAAGACCACCGGAGCTAGAATTGAAGCAACTTCCTGATTATCTTCAATATGCCTTTCTAG
Organism: Combretum micranthum; assembly: GCA_024138025.1. Classification (NCBI taxonomy): domain Eukaryota; kingdom Viridiplantae; phylum Streptophyta; class Magnoliopsida; order Myrtales; family Combretaceae; genus Combretum; species Combretum micranthum. Next base: position 35,409 of record JAMXBD010002817.1, on the reverse strand, counting down.
AAAAGAATTCCAAACTTCCAGTAATAATAGCATCTAATCTCACCAAAGAGCAGCGGGATAAACTTTTGTTGGTCCTTGGCCAACATAAGAAAGCTATTGCTTGGAAGATTGCGGATATTAAGGGAATCAGCCCTTCGTTTTGTACACATAAAATCCTCATGGAAGATTCTTTTAAACCGGTGGTTCAGCCACAACGAAGACTTAATCCAAACATGCGGGATGTAGTCAAGAAAGAGATCATTAAACTCTTGGATGCAGGTATGATTTATCCCATTTCTGATAGTGAATGGGTGAGCCCGGTGCAAGTAGTGCCAAAGAAAGGCGGAATGACTGTCGTTCCAAATGAAAAAAATGAACTTATCCCTATGAGGACAGTCACGGGCTGGAGAGTTTGCATCGACTATCGCAAATTGAATGATGCAACACGGAAGGATCATTTTCCCCTTCCATTTATTGATCAAATGCTTGAAAGGTTGGCGGGACATTCTTATTACTGTTTTTTGGATGGAATGTCGGGATATTTTCAGATCCCAATCGCACCAGAAGATCAAGAGAAGACGACATTTACATGTCCATTTGGGACTTTTGCTTATCGTCGTATGCCTTTTGGGTTGTGCAATGCTCCGGCCACATTTCAACGATGCATGATGGCTATATTTGAAGACATGGTAGGAGAGAGCATGGAAGTGTACATGGATGATTTTTCCGTGTTTGGCAACACATTTGATGCATGTCTCCATCATTTGGAGTTAGTGTTGCAGAGGTGTGAAGATACTAATCTAGTCCTAAATTGGGAGAAATGCCATTTATGACTCAAGAAGGCATTGTTCTTGGGCACAAAATCTCAAGAAAAGGAATTGAAGTTGATGATGCAAAAATTGAGGTTATTTCAAAGCTTCCCCCTCCCTCATCAGTAAAAGCAATTAGGAGTTTCTTAGGTCATGCCGGGTTTTATCGTCGCTTTATCAAAGACTTCTCTAAAATTGCAAGACCTATGACGAAACTCCTAGAGAAAGATGCACCTTTTGAGTTCAATCAAGAATGCATTCATGCCTTTGAGACTCTCAAACACAAGCTTGTTACCGCTCCTATTATGGTCACACCCGATTGAACCTTACATTTGAGATAATGTGTGACGCAAGTTGTTGTGGGTGCTGTTTTGGGTCAACGGAGAGATAAGTATTTTCGACCTATTCATTATGCAAGTAAAACTCTTACTTCAACTCAAGAGAATTATTCTACGACTGAAAAAGAGTTGCTGGCAGTTGTTTTTGCATTTGATAAATTCGGTCTTATCTTTTGTTATCCAAGGTCATCGTCTATACTGATCATTCAGCCTTAAAATTCTTATTCACAAAGCAAGATGCAAAACCGAGATTGATTAGATGGATCTTGCTTCTTCAAGAGTTTGATCTTGAAATCAGGATAAGAAAGGAGCGGAAAATCTAGCGGCGGATCGTTTATCAAGACTTGAGAACCCCACTTCAAGGAATTTGAATGATGGGATATCAATGAAAATTTTCCAGAGGAACAATTGTATGCCATCTCTTCAATTGAGGAATCCAACACTCCTTGTTTGCTGACTTTGCAAACTATTGGTGGCAAGAATCCTACCTGATGATTTGAACCGTCAACAAAAGAAGAAGTTTTTCTCTGACTTGAAGTACTATTTCTGGGAGGATCCGTTTTTGTTCAAAGTCTTGCGGATCAAATGATTAGAAGGTGTGTATCCCAAGAGGAGGCTGGAAGATTTTATTCTACTGCCACATTGGACCAATTGGAGGTCATCACAGTGCGAATAGGACTGCTCACAAAGTCCTAGAATCGGGTTTTTATTGGCCTACCCTGTTTAAAGACGCTCACAATTATGTTCTCAATGTGATCAATGTCAAAGGGTTGGAAACATTTCAAAAGAAATGAAATGCCTCAGCAATACATTCTAGAATGTGAGATATTTGATGTTTGGGCATCGACTTTATGGGGCCGTTTCCTCCCTCTTTCGGCACACAAATACATCCTTGTTGCTGTAGACTACGTTTCCAAATGGGTTGAAGCTCAGGCTTTACCAACCAATGATGCTAGGGTAGTGGTGAGATTCTTGAAGAAGCTTTTCTCTCGATTTGGAGCTCCTAAGGCACTCATCAGTGATAGAGGCACTCATTTTTGCAATACTCAACTTGAGAAAAGTGCTAAAACGTATGGAGTCACACATCGCCTTGCAACTCCATATCATCCCCAGACGAGCGGGCAAGTGGAGCTTTCCAACCGGGAACTTAAAAGAATTCTAGAGAAAACCGTGTCTTATCATAGGCGGGATTGGGTTGAAAGCTTGATGATGCACTTTGGGCTTATCGGACAGCTTATAAGACTCCATTGGACACCACTCCCTATCGGTTAGTCTACAGAAAAGCATGTCACCTTCCCATTGAATTTGAGCACCGGCCTATTGGGCAATAAAATCGGTGAATTTGGATTTGGAGAAGGCCGAGCAAAGCGGAAGTTGCAACTGAATGAGTTGGATGAGTTGAGGCTCATAGCCTATGAAAACTCACACTTATACAAAGAAAGAGTCAAGAGATATCATGATTCTAAAATTGTGCAATCAAGACAGTTCAAGGAAGGGGATTTCGTTCTTCTCTTTAATTCAAGATTAAAGTTATTCCCAGGGAAAACTCAAATCCCGATGGTCTGGACCATTCAAAGTTACCAAAGTTTATTCATACGGAGTGGTTGAGTTGGAAAATTCTGACAAAAGCACATTCAAAGTGAACGGCCAAAGACTTAAACTCTACTTAGGAGGATCACAAGCTTTTCAAAACAGAGAAGAAATTCATTTTCTTGCTTCCGACTGAGTCCAAGCATGCTTCTAAGTCGAGCTAACGACATTAAACAAAGCGCTTCACGGGAGGCAACTCGTGCCTAACTCTTTTTCCTTATTTTTTTTCTTTTCTTTAGTTTATTTGTTAGCTTAGTTAAGTTTAGAGTAAGAGTAATCTTTTTATTTGTGTTTAATTTGCAGGAATTTTCCTTTGTAATATTTAGAAAGGAGTAAAATTAGAGAGGAATATTTTCACAACAAGTCCCACTACATCCTGTTGCCAACCATGTTTGTGCCCAGATTTTTAGAAATTTCAAAGCAGTGTACACAACAGGGCGTGGTACAGCCTATTTTATCAGATGTAGTGCAGAATTTTGTGGCCAGTAAGCACAACAGGTTGAAAAACAGGGCTGTTGTTCACCCTGTTATCACCCAGCTCCATATCCCATTTAACCCAGCGTGCTACGGGAAATTCAACTAGACTGTGGTAATCCACTTTCGCGAAGAACTACAGGCGCATCTCAATTCCATTTTCGCACGCCAGTCCACGCGACAAGGATAACCTGCAGCTCGCGCGTCATCAAACTCCAGAGCGCGTCCAAATCTCTGCGCGAATCCATTCCTGTAGTCCACGCGCGTTCAGAAGCCGCGTCCATTCCAGCGCGCGTCGTTCATTTCTCGCGCGACGTCCTTACCTGCGCGAATCCGTCCAGCTCGCAGGTATGTTATATATATATATATATAAATATATAAATATATTATAAAAAAAAATTCAATCAAAAATAGAAAACCCTTCCTTATTTTTTTTAGTCTCCTTCTTTATTTTTTTTTCTCTCTAACCCTCTTTGCAAATCAAAACTACTCCTCTGCCTCATCTCTTTGCTTCTTGTGCACCTCAAGGATTAATCTAAAGGTATGCTCTCCTTCTCCTTTTCTCTTGCTACTTCAAGATCTTGTTTAGGTTGATTTATAAGTTGCTTGCCAAGTTTGATTCACTCTGTGAATGATTAGGGTTTTTCTTGTTGGGATTCCTGAAGTTGGATTTGGATGATTTGTGATTCGTGATTTTAGTGTTGGGCACTAGTTTTACTTGGATTCATGGAGTCTAATCCTTGCCTATCACTCTTTCTTACTTTTTCATGCTGACACTAAATGGATTTCAGCTTGTCTAACAAATGGGTTTCATGTCAAATGCTTACAAATGGATACATTTTGGTTGGATTTGTGCATATCAATTATTTAGATCTCCTTTGCTGCTTGAGTTGGATTTGAGCCATGTTGTACATACTTTTGCTTCACTTTCATTCGATTTCTGGTTGGGGAGTGTTGATTGAATTGGAAAGACTCGCACTTGATTTAGAATCACAATTGTTGAATGACATTGTCATGGAGTTTTATTGAGCCAAACAAAGTAAATTATCCATCTAACTCACTGTGATTTCTATTGTCACTTAATGTGGGTCTCTATCTTGTTACCTCTTGCATTATACTTTCTTGCTTTGGGCAAGTTGTGTTGGTGTGGCTGTTGCACTAGTTTCGGTTGTATACATGCTCTAGAATTCCTGACCCTTAAATTCATATAAGATGCTTGGTTTGGATTATGTTCACTTGGAGTTTCATTTGTCTCTTTGCTATCTGGGTCATTGTGTTTGTCACACTTTTGGAGCTTGGTCAGCCATTTTTACTCATGAGTCCAAGTATTGGGAGTTGCTCGGGACAAGATACATTGAGCTTAGTTACTTGTTTTTCACTTTCAGACATGGATGACTACTTTGCTTTATTCTCATGCTATTCTTACCCATTCCATTCTTCTATCTGGTTTGTGTAGATGGGTAAGAAATCAGTGGCTAAAAAGAAACGACCCAGATCTTCAGGTGTCGGATCTAGCAGTACTCCAAGGCCACCACCAGCATTAACTGAGAAGCACAAACAAAAATTTAAAGAAATGGTCGACACCAAAATTTTCAAATCCAATGTCACCTTCAATTGGTCCGTCATGAGACCATATGGACTAGCCCCAGATTTTCAAAAATACTTCGCTGATCCAGCTTGGGAGCAATTGTTCAGTATAAAGGAAAAGACATATAGGGGAGTTACTTTGGAAGTTCTTTCTTCTTTTAAAATTGCTTTCCCTTATCCAGTTAATGGGCTCCATAATGAGGTTTCCTTTTCAGCTTTTGGCAAATATTATTACATCCCCATGTTGCAGTTCTGTGCTTATACAGGTCTTTATACTGATGAGCAGATGCAAGATGAGGAGTTTCCACATCTTCAGAATACTTGGGGTCATCCAAATGCTATGAATGAGTTCTGGCATTCCATTTCCACCAAAGGACCTTATAACTCCTCAGCATCACGAGGAACTCATCTTCGCCGGACTAGTGCACGCATACTTCATTGGATACTTGTCCGCTCTATGAATGGTAGAATTCACAGCACTAGTGTGATAAACCAACAAGATTTGTTTGCCTTGCACAGCATGATGACTGATACTAGAGTCAATGTGGCAATTCAACTTGCTTTTGCTATTCGCCACCAAGCTAAATCATCTAACCATGGTGTATTCTGTGGAGCTTTTATCACCAGAATCTTAAAGAACATGGTATTTTTCCCATCTCAGAACCAGTGATTTTGCTTGCACTCCGTTGCCATGACTAATCGTACCATGATTCAATGGCGCATTCCTAAAGTCTCTACTTGTGAAGACGATCCCACTCATTCAACTGGCCATGACGACAATATCCAGCTCAGTATCTCTCCAACTTGAAATGTGGAATGAAGAATTGAAGCAAGCAACAAGATAAAATTTTGAGAACAGCGAGGACTCAAACAATTCATGATCTCAAGTTTTAAAGCAATAGCTGAAAAGCTCAAAGCCTCTTTACCTGACTGTATCAGCTCATCCAGTAGTGATGAACAAGAGAGATAGAGAGATCCTCTCCTATCCATGACTCTAGGACATCTGGAGTTAATGAAGTTGCTGATGATGATGTGGATGACATTGATAGGCAGATTGATGCCTATGTATATGATCGCAGAGAAGAGGAAGGAGAAGGGGGCACGGAAATATTTGAGCATGGGTCCGAATCTGATGATGCTGGAACAGGCACTCCTGTGTTAAATTTGATGACCCCACTGCACCATGGAGTGGATGACTTGATGTTTGATCCCTTTGGCTGATGCCATTTCTTTTTAGCTTTGGTTCCTTTTCTGCTTTTTGATGTCTTAATGCGCAAGAGAGAGAGAGAGATCTTAATTTGTACTTAACTATCTACTCTTACTCTAGCTCTAACTCTTTTTGTTCTGGCTAACCTTTGTTGCCTTTGTTTCTCTCTGTTTTTCTTTGAAAGAATCATGATACAGGGCACCCTTAACTGGATCTTTGCATTGTTCGTGCTGCAAATCTACCCTTCAGGGCGGTACCAGTTCTCCTCCTTCTAATTGAACATTAAATTTATTAATTCTTGTTTTCGTTGAACTGAAATCTGGCCATTGAGGACAATGCCTCACTTAAGTGTGGGGAGGAGAAACAAATTACATGAGCATCAAACAAAACAAAGGAAGAGAACTAAGGGTGTTAGAATGACTTGATGAAATGGTACGTCGACCATGGAGGTACATAGTTTGATAGGCCTGCTCCAAAGAGGCTAATTGAGAATGTTGGTGAAGGGAGAGAGTTAGTGATAGAGTAACAGAAAAAGTAGTAGGTCGATAGAGACAAAGAATGCCTTGGGGAGATAAACACTATAGTGGGTAAATTGACCCCTTCAAGCTTATCGGCCAGTTCCTTAACCTCGGTCATGATAGAGGAAGCATAGGTCATGAGACTTGAGCCAAAAAGAAGGCAAGTTGATAACTCCATATCATTCTTTAATTCTAACCTTAAGGGCATTTGCTCCATACCAAGACACATTGGTATTCCTAGCCCGTATCTCGAGCTGGAAAGTTAGAAGGGTGATGATAGACATTGTAATATTACCGACATCCTATTTAACCATGCAAAAGGGAGGATGAAACATTGACTAAAAGCGAAGCTGTGGTCATACAATCATGAGTTGTATGATTTTCACAACAAACTAGTTAAGCCATGAGGGATCTGACCCTACCACTCGAACTCGGAGACGAGTAACACTTCATGGCTTGCTTGATCGACTTTCTTGTGGTCGACTATTGCTCCTCGTACAATGTAATCCTCAAGAGAATAACTCAATTAAGTTTTGGGATATTAGTATCACAATCTCCTTTAAAGGCTAGGTTCTTTATCCCCACTAGAGTAGGAGTGTGTTAGGGAGTCCAAGAGCAGTCATGTGAGCTATACCTTAAGGCCCTAAAAGGGGATTGAGTGTGTGTAGTGGATTTGGAACCTAAAGATAAGGTAGAAGTAAAGAATGAGGTTATGCTATATTAGAACCGTGAGCATACGACTTAGGCTGGGACCTCCATGCTTCCTAACCTTAAGGAGCAATTGATCACGTTCTTGTAGGTAAACATGCATGATCGCCCTCAGACATGCTAGGCATCATTTTAGATGTGATTATCTATCAACTAAGAGTGAATAAGACATAGAAGCTAGTTCACAAGAAGATCAAGTACTTTGACACTAAAAGGTAGGCTACCATTGAGTAAGAAGTCTAGAAGCTCCTTCAAGCTAGATTTATAAGAAAAGAAAAGTACCCCACCTGGTTGGCTAACGTAGTGTTGGTCAAGAAAGTCAACAAGAAGTGGCACATGTATGTCAATTATGCTAACCTTAACAAAGCATGTCTAAAGGATTGCTTTCCCCTCTTATTGATAGATTAGCTTGTAGACTGCACCTTAGGACATGAGCTGTTAAGTTTTATGGATGCTTTCTTTGGGTACAACTAGATTAAGATGAACCTGATGATGAGATACATACCTTATTTGTCACCACCTTCAGAACCTACTATTACAAAGTGATGCCATTAGGGTTAGAGAATGTTAGAGTTATGTTTAAAAGGCTAGTAACGATGGCCCTAAAGCCATAAATAGGAAGAAACATAGAATTTTATGTCGATGACAGGATTGTCAAGAGCAGGAAGTTAACTAACCACCTTTGGGATTTGCAAGATACCTTTGATAGGCTTTACTTCCATAAGAAGACGTTAAACACCCAACAAAGCATCTTCATGGCTGCTTTAACAAGTTCTTAAGGTATGTAGTCTCCCATAAGAGAATAGAGACCAATCCTAAAAAGATCAAGGTGATAAAAGACATGCAACCACCTACCTCGATAAAGGAAGTCTAGAGATTGGCATGATGCCTAGCCACCTCAAGCTGGTTTATACCATGGAGCACAAACATGTGTTCTGAGTTCTTCAAGATATTGAAGACACCAAATGAATTCAAACGGATTGAAAAATGCCAACAAGCTTTTTAAGAACTAAAGAAATTCCTGAAGAATATCTTGTGTTGTCTACCCTCACATTAGGAGAAGACCACTTTCTATATATAGCTATAAGCAAATGTGCCCTATCTTAGGTGATTGCTTGAACTGATGGGAGGCAAACTGACTTGTCTATTATGTGATTCACACCTTACAGGGGGTAAAAGAAACATATTCAAAACTCGAGAAGTATGCCCTGGCTGTGGTCATCTTGACCCTAAGGGTACGCCTCTATTCTTAAGCTCACCAGATAGCAGTCCTCACAGATGTTCCCTAAAGACTATCCTCCAAAAGCTTAATGCCTCATAAAGAATGATGAAGTATGCAATCGAGCTCAAATGGTCAAGTTCGAACCTAGAGAATCAATCAATGCCTAGGTCTTTGTTGACTTTGTGGTTGAGTATACCAAACCCAAGGAGCCTAGTGAGCATGACCTCCCGTTGTGGATGCTCCATGTCAATGGATCATCCACTTAAGTAGGGAAAGGGGTTGGATTAATATTAGAAGGACCCATGGGGTTAAAGTCCATTACATTCTAAACTTTAGATTTCGTACAAGCAATAATGAAGTAGAATATGAAGCCTTTGTGGTAGGATTAAGGTTGGCAAAAGATATTGGAGCTAGTAAATTGAAATTTTTTTAGAGTCAATGTTGGTAGTGTAATAAGTCAATGGAAAATATGAGTACAAGGGCCAAGGAATGGCTAAGTATCTCAACACTATAAGAACTCTCCTTAAAGAGTTCAATCCATGGGATATCATCAAAATTCTAAAGGTTGAGAATTCTAAAACCGACAAGCTTTCTCAGTTATCTTCAATACCGGTACTCAACCTAGAAAAAATTGAAGAGAATATTCGAGGAATACCTCCTAGAAAAGACCATTGTAGAACAAGCTCTTGAGCTACGTGACATATAATTCAGACCAACATCCCTATGTTGGATGGACCCAATCATCAACTACCTCAAAGATGGGTCCAACCCCTAGATCATAAAGAAGTGAAACACCTCATGTATAGGGTAGCAAACAACACAATCATTAACGCAACATTGTACAAATGAGGTTTCAGTTTCCCTCTCTTAAGGTGCTTATACCTCAACTAAGGAAAGCATGTCCTTGAAGAGTTGCATGTAGGTAAATGCAGCAACCACATCAAAGCACAGTCCTTACACATCAAGGTGGAACGAGCTAGATAATATGGTTGACTATGAGAAAAGGTGTCAAAGAGTGCGTGAAGAAATGCGAGAGTTGTCAAAAGCATGCCCCAGTCCATCATGGTCCAAGCACAAACCTCCATTGCTTCACTAGTCTATGGCCCTTTGCCTAGTGGAGCCTGGACCTTCTTAGACCACTACCCGTATCAACCTAGCAACGAAAGTTCATCATTGTTAGGCACAACCATTTCACCAAGTAGGTGGAAGCTGTTATAGGCTATATTTAGAATGTAAATTAGTGTAAATATTGACTAGTTAAAATAGGGATTCACTTTCCTTTATTAGTCTATTTAACACGTGTATATATGTAGCTCTATGCATCAATGAAAATATATGTTTTTCCAGATCACTCAAATTAACATGGTATTAGAGCAAGGTTTGGGAAATTCATAATTTACATATTCCTAAAATTTGTGATTTGCGCAGCAAGCTTTGGAGAGCATTTGGTCATCTTTTTTTTTACCTAGTCATTTATCAACACAACCAAACTAGGGAGGAAGGCCATCCTTTGATTAGAGGTTCTAGAGTCTACGACCTCCAAAAGAGCAGCGCGTAAGCTACACACGCCACTACAAAAGCTTGCACCAAGCTTCACATACTAGAGTATAAGGGCGTGTGCGGTGTTCGATTCACCTCCAATAGACGTCGTTTAGCTTGCTTGGGATTATGCTACCTAGGTTTATGGTTTCTTCCTCCTTTACGTATTTAGGTGTTAGATTTCGTGAGAACTTTTGGGGTTTGACAGATGTTGGTTGTTTGTTTGCATTATGATACCTTGATTGGTTTGGCACATTACAGTTTGGCATGTTTGGTCATCAATTCTCTCCCTCTGGTTTAACTTGTTTTTGTGTTATTGAGCTCTGGTTTGAGTTTGGTTTAAGGTTAGGTCATGATCTCTTTCTTAATTTGTTGTTTGAGGATATCTGTATTGATAGTATGAGTGAAATAAAGGACACAAAATTTATTGTTATCCCTGATGTGGTTCTAGTGATGTCAAAAGTAATAGAACATAAATTCAATGGATCTAACTAAGATTGAAGTAAAACTATGAGGCTTTTATTTGCGAAATATTGATAGAGATGATCATTTGACTAGAGATCCACCCAAAGATGAGAGTTTGAAGCAAACTTGGTTAATGGAGGATGCTTGATTATTCTTACAAATACGTAATTCCATTAATAGTGAGGTAATTGGGTTAATTAAGCACTATGAATTTGTTAAAGAACTAATGAAATACCTGGATTTTTGTACTCTAGAAAGAAAATGTTTATCGTATTTACAAGGTTTGTAAGGCTTTCTATTGTGCTGAGAAACATGATAGGTCCCTAACGAGCCAGTTCATGGATTTCAAGAAAGTTAATGAGGAGCTTAATATGTTGTTGCCATTTAATCATGATGTGAAAGTTCAACAGGTTCAAAGGGAATAGATAATTGTTATGAGTTTCTTAGTTGGTTGTCCACTTAAGTTTAAAATTGCTAAATCTCATATTCTTTTTGGCTCTTTAATCTTATCCTTGTATGATACATTTAGAAGGATTCTTCGTACATAGAATTTTTAACCTGTTCAATCTAGTAGTGTTCTTGTGAGTTATTATTATGAACAGGAATCTGCAAGATAGCAATTTAGGAGTAGTGGTAGAAGACCTGATATCCAGGGACAAAGTTATGGAATAGTGGTGAGTCATTATTGTCATAAACCAGGGCATATGAAATGTGATTGTAGAAAATTACAACATAAGAATTAAGGATTTCGATCAATCACATGTTGCCTCTTCAAGTGATGCATCTAAAAAGTCCATTATGGTTTTTGCAGATGAATTTACCAAGTTTTCACAGTATCAAGAATCATTAAAAGTCTTTATCTGCTTCTATTACTACCATCATTGAGTCAGGTAAACTAAACACGTGTTTTTTCTTTATCTTCCAAATGGGTCATTGATTTTGGTGCCACATATCATATGATAGGTAATTCCAGTTTCTTGTCTACTTTTCAATCTCAAACCTTGTACTCTCCAGTTACTTTAGCTAATGGGTCAACATCTCATATTTTCGGGTCTGGCTCTGCTAATCCTACACCATCTGTTCATTTGACATCTGTTTTAAAATTGCCTGATTTGTCTTTCAATTTAATTTATTAGTAAACTCTTGACTTAATTGTTGCATCTTATTGTTTCTAGACTATTGTCTTTTCTAGCATCTTATGAAAAGGACATGAATCTAGAGGTCTCTACATTCTAGACATTGAGGTACCAAAGTCTATTACTTACCTTGGAGTTGCTACCTCGTTTGAAGCTCATGGTTGCTTAGTTTATCGATCTCTTTCTTTGTTGAAGAAACTTTGTCCTCGGTTTCATAGTTTAGAGTCTTTACATTATGAGTCTTGTCAATATGCGAAACATCATCACATTAGTTTGAGTCTTCAGGTCAATAAACGAGAAAATGCTCTTTTTGAGTTAGTTCATTCAGTTGTATAGGGTCCTTATCCAATGACATCTAAAACTGGATTTAAGAATTTTCTCATTTTTATTGATGGTTACTCTCATATGACCTGGTTATATTTAATGAAGAATCATTTTGAGTTGTTCACTTATTTTTGTTCCTTTTGTGCTGAAGTTAAGACTCAATTTAATGCCTCAGTCCAAATTTTGCGAAGTGATAATGCCAAAGAATACTTATATGAATCCTTTCAATCTTACATGGTTAAAAATGTTATTTTTCACCAATCTTCTTATGTATATACACTATCTCAAAATGGTATTGTTAAGAGAAAAAATAGGCATCTCCTTGAAATTGCTAGGGCTTTGTTGTTTCAGATGCATGTCCCGAAACACTTTTGGGCTAATAGGCACCATACCTCCTTCACTTGCCTTAATTGAGGCCATTGGTTCAATATACAATGATCCTTTTACCCTGATTCCTAGCAAAAATAGGCACCATACCTCCTTCACTTGCCTTAATTGGGGCCATTGGTTCAATAGAAGGTTCGCTACCCATAGAGGTGGCCTCATTAAAAAGGCAATTGACATTATTTGGTTTTCCATGGATAAAACAAAAGTAAAAAGATGTATGCAAGCAAACAAAGAAAAGCTTTTCTAGGAAGAAAATGAAGACAATAACAAAAGGGAATGACAAAGCCTGAGAAAATTTCTCTCCATGTATTATGCATATTGAAAAGCGACTATTTGAAAAAGTTGCCTTTGGAAATGGTGTAAACATCTCATTGAACTGCCCCTCCTAGACAACTGGATACCTTGTCAGAAAAACTACATGGAAGGAATGTAAACCCCGGTTTTTCGAGTAACCAAGATAACTCAAAACCGGAAACCAAAACCCTAAACCGGAATAGCTTAAGTCTGGAGTGAGAACTAGGAACCCTAATTCTGACTTTTTCTCGTTTCCAATTAAGAAACTTTTATAAGAAAATTTAATTTTGAATATAGTTCTTGATTATATTTCGAAACAAGAAAAGATCATATTTTAAGAAAATTTCAATTCCAGGTCATCCCGATACCCATTATAGAAAAGCATGCCCCGGAACTAGAATTTCAAAAATTACCTTATGAATACTCATTTGAACCGAAATAAAATAAGAATTTCAAAAATATAGATTTCAAATTTTTCGACTTATGAAAAATACAATTATAGCCTTTTATTTGTATTTTCTCACTATGGTAATTAAATTGTCTTGACTACTATTCTTCACTATTCACAAGTACAACCTATTACTACCTATTTGTACACCTTATATTTGCAACACTTACCATCACTCAATCAATCTCCTTTCTAAAGACTTTTTGTCTCTTAAAAAATCAATACTATTTATGACAAATTGTACACAATTCAAATCAAAAGCAAATCAATCAAAAAATCAAATTTCCCTTCCCCCACAAGCATTTGGCCAGCGTGAAATGCCCCACCCCCCCCCCCCCCCCCCCCCCCCCCCCCAACAAGCTTCAATTTGCAAAATTTTTTAGTTGTTTTATTCCATTTTAACCTAATTTCATTTTATATATAAGCTACAATTTCTCTCTCTTTCTCCATTCTCTCATTTTGCAAACTTTACAAAAGGTAAAACTCTCAAAATCCTCTCCCCACACCTCCTTTGCTGTGAGCTTTAGAGCTCCCCCCACCACACACACACACACAAAACTTTCCATTTTCTTCTTTTCATCTCCTATTTTACTTCAAGTAAATGACACAACTTTCCATTTTCTTCTTTTCATCTCCTATTTTACTTCAAGTAAATGAGCTTTTACTCCTTCTACTCATAGATCCTTGTAATGGCAAGGACATTCTTGGATATTTCCAACCAAAGGACCCCATGAGCTCTTGCTAGGGACAAGGAAATGTCAAAACAAGAATACCGAACCATCACAAAGTAGATCTAACATTTAAAGGAGCATTCAAGGCATAAGCTTTATAATTTTTCATCAAAAAGTGTTTTGAACAAAAGATCTTTTATAAAAATATAGTTTTTATGTTTTCAAAACCTATTTAAGCATTTGATATAGTAGATCTACCATTTTACTACTCTATTCATGTAGGCATTTAAGATCTCATCATTATTTTGAGTTTATGTGCATTAATGGTCTTAATGCTTTTGTCCTTAGTAAATAACCTTTCTAGTATATAGATCTATAGGTAGATGAGTTAATAAAGTCAAAAAGGAAAACACTTTTCAAGAAATGAACTTGTGTAAATTCGGATGACTTGAGAAACCTAGTTTAAAAACCATCTACAACTTTAAACATGTGTTTTACAAAAAAATGAAGCCTATAGGTGATAGATAATGTTTGGTAATATTTTTCATGAGTTTAGATGAGTTTTTACTAAAGAAAATATTTAAAACAAGAGATGAAGTCCAATAGAAGTTTTGAGTTAAAAGTCTTGAAAACCAAATTCGTAATAATGGATAGATGGTTAGAAAACATTATTTTTCCAACTTCAAAAATAGTATTTTCTCAAATAAATGAAGTCCTTAGGGTATAGGTAAAATAAATACTTAAAGATCTAAGTATAAAATGCATTTTTCCTAAAAGAATCAACTTGAAAATGAAGTTTTCTAAATTCGGATTTTTGGAACCACCCTAGTATAAAGACCCACTTAAAAGTTTACAAATGAAGATTTTATTAAAGAAATAAAGGCCTTAGGATATAACTAATATAAGGGTCAAAATTTCTTTAAACAAAGTGGAGTTTTCCTAAAGAAAATCCTTATAATAAGTAAGTGTGACCAAGTGTAGTAAACTTACTTGCTAAACAATAGCATGAAATGGTTTTCTAAGAAAAAGTTTATTTAAATTCTTTAAGTCTAAAAATTTATAAGACCTTAGACACTTAAGAGTTCATATCATGACATTCATGATAGGGAAAATCATCACCATGGCATTTAGTTCCATTTTTCATTTAGGAATCTCAAGTGCATTCATGAAAACCGCATTTTCGGAATCAATATAACCGCTGTACAGATCTGATCCCTCATTTCCAAGGCTTAGATATTTTCAAAACTTGATTTAAACTTCATATTTAGAAAGCTCTTCCGAAGTAGATAGAAATCGATATAAAATTTGCGAAATTCCGACTTAAAACGACCAAGTTATGGCCATTTTAAATCGGGACTTCGAAAATGACGCGAATTTCGATTTCACTAAGTTTTCTTAGAGTAGTATCCTTAGATGGTAGAATACTTATTAGGGTATTTCTTATATGAATAGGTGAACCCGTGGACGTTGACTCTTTGCCTCGGATTATTATTACTAGAAAAAGGCGAACCTATGGCGGAGTGAGTTTTTCTTCCCGATTCATTTATTGTATGTGCTTGTAAAGTAGTGCACTAGAATGTAGGCCAAATGAATGGAATATGAATGATGGGGAATAATGGGAAATTATATGTTGATGATGATGTGAGAACTCAAATTAAGAATATCGAAACCGGGTGATAAATTTTGGTTGTGTACTTAGCTATGATGGATTGTTTGAGAAATTGTTTGATCGCCTAAGTAAAATGGCTTAATCAACTACTCGGACCTATGCCAAATTTGACATGTGCATATCATAAGGGAAAGGAGCATTAGCATTTATAGGTTAATCGTGATCCACAAACGATATCGAATAATCGTAGGTTAATCGTGATCCATAAACGATATCGAATAATCGTAGGTTAATTGTGATCCATAAACGATATCGAATAATCGTAGGTTAATCATGATCCATAAACGATATCGAATAATCGTAGATTAATCGTGATCCATAAACGATATCGAATAATTGTAGGTTAATTGTGATCCATAAACGATATCGAATAATCGTAGGTTAACCGTGAACCATAAACGACATAAAGATAGTACCGCAGTATTCGTTAACCTGCTAACCCAGGATGGAGGGCGCAAGTCTATCCACATATGATTTCCGGCTGGTCATATGTTTGTTGAACTCATATGTTTGGTGCATTCACTTGCTTGCTTAATCACTTAGTTGAATTGTTGACATGAATGATATTGTGGAAGATTACACTCACTAAGCTAGTTAGCTTACATCCCTACAGTCCCTTCCTTTTGCAGCTACCCCATTTGTGGCTTAGGCGGCGTGACCCGACTGTACAGGTACAGAAGCTAGGAGTTTCCCCTATAAGTTGGAATTGTTGTTTAGACTTCCATAGGAAACTTTTAAGACTTTGGATGACTGTATAAGGCCATTGATTATTCTTTTGTGGGGGAATGCCCCTTAGATTATGTAATATTTATTTATGTTTCATGAGTTATATCCTACTACTAATGCATGCCAAATTAAGCTTTTATCTATTTTGGACTTGTACTCTATTGTTGTAAAGGTACGCCTTACATCTATATGAGGCCCTCGAAGTACTGAGGCGGTAATTTGGGAATCTTATATGGTATGTGACAGATTGTTACGTTGAGGGTACCCTTTGGGGCGTGACAAGGAATGTACGTGTCTTTTCAAATTTTGAAACTTTTCAATTCTCGTGCCTCACCAAACAATCTATACAATTAATGCACGAGCTTGTCACCTAACAATGGTTGTGAGCTGACTTCATTGGAATTTGGTTGAAATCCTTAATCTCATTAGGTATGTAGCTCAAATGTTGGGCCACATTGGGGATATAGCTTAGAAGGGTAGAAACGACTACTCAAACGTAACTTGAAAACTCAAAGCATTACCACTCACCTAAATTACTAGCAATGGAAGTGCAGGGGGCAAGTGTTGATAGTATATTTTTGGTTAAGGCTTATTTCATCAAAGCCTAAAGCTAGTAGGTTATTAGGCCTAATACCAGCATTTATAGAGCCTACACCATCAAAGCCCAAAAGCAAATCACTCCCTAATGTTGGAAAAGGACTCTCGGTCTCTTCAGCCACACACAACCATAACCTTAACCTCGACTTCCCACATGGAGGTCGAAGAATGGCAAGGTCATATCAATCACGACCCTTATAAGCCTTGGTTTTCTATGTAACCAAGCTTGACTTCGAAAGTCGGATTGGAAACCGAAACCTTAAATTGGAATAACTAGGGTTAGCAAGAAACCCAGAAACCCTAAGTCCGGCTCTACCGAGAATAAAACCGTAAATCTTTTGAGAGTAAGTTAATATAGATTATAGTTCCAAAGAATATATCGAAACATAAAAAGATAAGTTTTTGGGAAATTATCTGTTTTGAACCCGATCGTGATCCTTTCCGGAAAACCAGCCCCTAGGACTCGGAATTAGAAAAACATTCTTAAATACGCATTAAGATCGGAATTTAATAAAGAATTAAAAAATGTATGTATTATAATTTTTAGTTTATAATAGTTATAGCCTTTATATCGTATTTTCTTTACTAACCGGTAACTTAATTGTCTAATTTACTATTTATTACTATTCACAAATACAAGCCCATACCCTACTCACACTCACAAACCATACTCTATTCTTACATCCTTACAACCAAACCATACATTATTACATCACATTCCTTACAATTACTTTTCTAACACATTTCATTATACTTTTAACTTGAAAAATTGTACAAAAATTATTTTCTCTCCCTCTCTTTCTCTTAATAGCTGATGCACATCCCTCTCTTTTTTCCCTCAATTGTTCTATTTTTCCTTCTTTATTTTAATCAACATAAACCCTAATTCAACCTAATATAAATATTCTTTTATTCCTTCATTTTCTTTCTTCATTTTCACTTTTGCAAAATTTCACGAACTCCCTCTCCTTTCTCTCTAAGTTGTCGTGACCCTCCCCTCCTACACACGCACTCAAACAACAATTTTTCTTCTTCAACTCTCTTGTTCCAAAGCCTAAATAGGTATAGATCTAAACTATACTACCACAAATACATGTAATGGCTATATCATTCATGTGTGGATTCATAAAAATCCCTATGAGCTTCATAATAAGGACATGAAACCACTAGAACATGAAGATCAAGCCATCATAAGTTGTGGATCTTATGATTAAAGCTTGAGTTTTCCTCATAATCATAACATATGTTCATATAGTGATGAGTTCATGTAGGAATCTTGCTACTACATCATTGTCATAATTAGTATATCTCATTTCATTCATTTAACATGACCATTACACTTAGATCTAGCTTTTAAACATTTATTCTCTTACATGATATTGTAGATCTCATGCATTTATTATGTTTAGGATGAGTGAATGGTCATAAACATCTTGTCTTATGTAAATGAATGTTTTATTACTTCTAAAAGTTAGGATATTTATAAAGATGAGCCAAAAAGGTCAAGAACAACTTTGGTTTTATAAAAACAAACTTTTGTAAATTCGGATGGAAAATAAGTTGCATTTTGAAAACATATTTTTCAACTCCAAAACATGATTTTTATGTGAAAAATGAAGAGCTTATGGAATAGATAACAATAGGAAATGATTTTTGTGAGTAAAAGGTAGATCTACTAAGAGAAATTTGTTAAACAAGAAATATTTACAAGATAGAAAAATTTGATCTTAAGATAGTCACATGAAATTCGTAACTAGGAAAAGAAGATATGTAAACACCTACTTTTCAAGCTCAAAATGAAAGTTTTATAAAAAAAAAATGAAGTCCTTAGGGGATAGGAATAATGGAGCCTTGAATTTTAAAGTACCAAACAAGTTTTTCTTAAAGAAATCACTCAAAAACTATTTTTACAAAATTCAGATTTAGGAATAGCTAATATATAAACACTTGTTTACAATATGTAAAATGAGGATTCATATTGAAAAATGAAGACCGTAAGGAATAGATATGATAAAGAAGTAATTTTAGCAAGAATAAGTAAGTTTTGTTAAAGAAAATCTCTTAAACAAGTGTGGTTGGTCAAGAACACAAAAATTGAACTTGCTGGGTTAAGTATTCATGATGTCTTGTAAAGTAGAAACTTCAAAAATATTTTCTAATAGCATATCATCATGAATATGCATATAGTAAGCCCATAACATACCGTTCATGATAGTGATTTGTTATTATTGCATGCATATTTGGCATGGATAGTAGAAATATCATAATTACTCACAAAAACAATTCCAAAAATGGAAATTTGGTTACTGACCAGATCTGTTTGGATCTTTTCGAGACTTAAAAGTTTTCAAAATTGGGATATTATACTAGAATTAGATAGATCTTTCGAAGTAGATAGGAATCGGTATATAATTTGCCAAATTCCGAGTTAAAATAACTAAGTTATGGCCATTTTAAGTTCGAATTTCCATTAATGACGAGAGTTACGAACTTAATAGTTTTTATGAAATAAAATGGATTAGATATGAGTTGAAATACTCATTTGGGTATTTTTTTTCGTTTAAGTGATTGGATCCCGATGATTCATTACTACCAGATTATTATTACTAAGAGATCGGCGACCAATGGCAGAGTGAGTATTACTTCCTAATTTTATTTTTGCTTGTGATTGTAGCAAATAGTTGCACTAGATTATAAGGCAAAAGATAAAATGGAATTGTATGATGGGAATTATGGGGGATTATGTATGTTTATTATTGAGTTGAGAATTGGTATTAAGAATACTGGAATCGAGTGACTAACTCATGCTTGTTTAGATTATTGCAGGAGTGATTGTCTAAAAATTTGTTGATCACCTAAGAAATTGGTAATAATGACTATTCGGTTTGATAAATTAATATGGACATAATCACTTCACGATGGGAATAGAGCATTAGCATATGTTGGTTACCCATGATCCGTAAATGGCTAACACTTGGTTGATCATGATCCATAAACGACATATATGAGTTGGTTGATCGTGATCCATAAATGACATAAATGAGTTGGTTGATCGTGACCCATAAACGACATAAGTTAGTTATCTGTGATCTATAAATAACTTATTAATTCAATGATAGTACCGTAGTATCCGTTAATCTGCTAACCTCGAATGGAGGGTGTAAATCCATTCACATATGATTTCTGGTTGATCATATGATTGTTTGTCCATGTGGTTAATGCATTCCATATGATTGAATAATTAACTTGAGTGATTGATTTGTTATAAATATCTTTATGGAACTATTAACTCACTAAGCTAGTATAGCTTACGCCCCCACAGCTTTTTTTATTGCAGTATCCATATATATGGTTAAGACCGAGGCATCCTACTGAGCAGGTAAAGGAATTAAGAGTTTCCATTAGAATTTTACGTTAGATTTTGTGTAGACTTCCATAGGAAACTGTATTTAGTGGATGACTGTAAAAGACTGTTATTAAACTCGATATTATTTTGTGTGTGAATGCCCCTAGAACTTTTGTAATTAATTATATGGACTCATGGTTTATATTCTGATGCTTATAGTATGTCAAATTAAATTATTTATCTCCATTAGTTCATGTATTCTATTGTTATAAAGGTACGCCTTGCATCTGTACGAGACTTTGAAATGGTTGTGGTAGCAATTCCTAAGTCTTATATAGCTTGCGGTGAACTGTTACATTTAGACTATCCTTTGGGGCGTGACAACCCTTGGCCTAAACGAGGGCCCATGACGACTTGGTAATTGAATCTACTTGGTAGTTTATGCATTATTCGACCACCCTTCGTACCCTGCATATTTGTGCCATAATACTAGCACAAGCACAATCCACGCCTAATGTTGTTGTGTCCTATAGATTATGTTAACTAAGAGCCTAAAGGAGACTTGCAACGTTTAAAGAATGACTCTTAGACCCCTTGAGGTTTTGTATGGCCACCTAATATAAGAGATTATCTAAGTCCTCAAAAACAAGTACTTAGGCTTTGAAAACTCCCTTTGATATTTAGCATTGTATGCCCCCACATGCCCACAACTGATTTAAGCATTGTAATGACCATACTGGATAACCCTTTGACAGACCATTAACCAAGTTCTCTATGTGCATAGAATCTAGGTGCTCCAACACCCTCGATCTTCCATTTAGGAAGAAGAAGAAAACTTTACCAGTGAATTTGATACCTACGTCACGCTGAAATTATGAAATTGCTACTGAAAATTTTCTATCCCATTTTTTTCATATACCCATTCACCAATTCTTCCACCTCATTAGGAGATTAGAACAGTGTCTTCCGAGGAACATAGTTTAGCTTTGTTGAGTGCTTAATTTGACGGGTTGTATTACCATCTCAAGGGGCTATCCCAATCTCCTATTCATGTGGATAGTTAAATAAGATTGGACTTGGGTTTTATGAGTCAGCCCAAGCTTCAAATGGGTTAGACTAGGCTTGGGGAGACCATGTTCCACAATTGACTATCAACACTTGTTTCTTCCTATTCCCTTTGTTTGTAGGTCAGGAAGGGGTAAGTTTTATGGATAGATTGCTCAAGTTAAGTCCAAGTTGCTTACAAGAGCTTCAAGTGTTAGTGTTTTGCTTAACACTGTCTAATTGTAAATCCACAATAGATGGATAATGAGTAGTATTAGCTTTGAGCTAGTAACCAACAATTGGCTCTAAAGAAGAAAAAGTTTCAAAGAATGTATCGAAGCTAGATTGAAGACTACTATCGAGGAGGCTCATAATATATAGAAACACTTGCCATGTTAATTGTTGGAGGAACAAGCTGATGCCATATAAAAAATTTGAACTAGAGGAAGAAATTGAGAGGATTCAGGCCTTATAGTTGTCATTCTAAAAACTAAAGATGGGAGTAGGGTTGCAAACGAGTTGAGTCGACGGCATAGTGCTGAGCTTAGCTTAAGCTTAAAAATATTTTAAGCTTAAGTTCAAATCGATGTAACGCTATATAAACTTGACATTGATTTGGTTAAGTTCATTTAAACTTGATTTATTATAAAAATAATTTAAATTTTATTTAAAATAATATTAACATCCAAACTCCTTTAGAATTTTGTTAACATTTATATTCAATTTGAGTTCAAATCGATAAATTACTCAAGTAGCTTGGGCTTGAGCTTGAGCTTGACTTTACTATTCTCAAATCTAACTTGACTAAATATCAAGCCAAACTCGGATACTTTGAGAATTAACATTGTTCATTTGCATCCTTAGTCAAGGGAGACTATTCCTTGGCTTGTTCTAGAGAAAGTGCTCGAAGGCAACTACAAGAAAGAAGAATGGGAGAGTAAGGAAGTATGAATGTTGTAAGATGCTATAGAAGTTGTGGTCATAGACTTCCATGAAAAGTATAAGTGTGACCACATCAATTGGCAAGTGTGGTGCAGCTTCCTAAAACTCGATCAACAAGGCATTGAGGCCATTGAGGAGTGTTTGCAATTGGCCCAAGGTGAGTAAGGTGATCAAATAATTATAACTACTAATCATGTTGAAACAACACTTCTTTACACCGAGTATGCTGTTACTACTATCCCTTTAATAGGGTCTGCTAGTGTTGCTAAAGCACACAAGGAAAGAACCCAAGACACACTAGCTTGTGATGTTGCAATAAAAGAGGTGGCTTCGTTCAATAACATTCCAATAGATCCTACCATTCTAGTGGCTAAGCCTACTAAAGCTCCAAGAAGAAGCTTGAAACTTGATCAAGCATTTAACCTACTATTTAGAGCTCAATTAATAGTGTTTAGCTTAGTGATTTTATGCTTTCTTTAATAGGAGTGCTCTAAATCTAATGTGTTCTCTTTCTAATTACCTCTATAAAAATTAGTTGATGTGTTGACTAAACATTGTGTACACTTGAAGATGCCATTAATGAAATGTTGACTTTTATTTCCTTCCAACCATTTGTTCGTTAGTCTTACTCGACATTATTGTGTTCACACCCTTTACTTTGCTTCCGACTAAGTGTTGTGAGTAGTTAACTTGAGTCACTTTTTTGTGCACCACTCAGACGAGTAATCTAATTAAACTGACCGAATAGCTTTGTTTAACTTGGTATGATCAAGTCATCTAAAGGGATGGATTCTTATCTTTGTGATCTAAGATTCGTGCCCCATATCTATTTTGGTCCAAGGTTTGTGCCATATATTCATGGTGGGTCCATTGCAAGAAGATTGGGTTTTAGAGACAAAATTTCTATTTCTAAACATAATTTTTTATTATAAAAATTGTGACCGATTGTTTTTATAAAAATATAATATTTTTTTATCAATTTCCTATTATAAAATATCTATCTCTTTAGGTCAATTTTTATATAGTGGTGTAAGATTTATGTTACAATAATTATATATTTTCTAATGTGGAGAACTTGTCATTGGCTATTGGATTTTAACCATATCCAATCTAAGGGCCAAGGTTTTATGTTAGATGATCATTCAAAACTTGGTAATCCCAACAGACACCAAACCTGTCACGCTTGAGTCTGTAAATATGAGGCCATAGTCATTCATCGACCTCTTCATTTGTTCTTATTCTCGTGTCGTTTTCGCCACGTAGAGAAATTCGTAAGAAACATACTTCTAAAATTACTGTCCTGTGATGGAACATGATTTATGCTCGGAAGAAGATGATGGCTATATTATAATTCCTTTATTTCTTTTCTCGGCATAATATTATTACTTAATACGTTACAAAGACACATCAGGCTGAGTTTAATTTCCGAACCTATATAATTTTAACATTCAAGTGAGTTAAAGGTACTTGTAGTGATTATTTTAGACACAACTTATTATTCTATCATATTTATACATATCAAAATTTTATTAGTATTTATAAACCATAGACACATGAACTATAACAATATTCAATTTTTCAAATATATTTAGCAGTAGAACGTGGCATTTATCAATGGCCCATATTATTCCAAGTAGTTTAAGTAGTTATTAAACAAAAACCCAACACCATATATATGTCAAAATTTGACTAGTACTTATAACTCCATTGATCATCCACCTGCAGTTTTGCCACTAATAAATCTGTTTTTTGGCTATATATATATATTTATATATACACAATATTGTAAATTTTAAACTCGTGAAAATATTCTGATGGTATTAACATGTCATATGGATTGATCATCTATGTATACAACCCGATAAATTTTTAATATATGAATAATTTTATAAAAGCTATATATTATTACCATAATATTGGGATTTGTTTACCACTCAATCAGAACAAGTGTGATACCAATAAACATATATTTTCTTTTTTTAAAACAGAAGGCAATCATTAAGGCAGCAGAAGAGATGAAAGAACGAAATGTGAAGATGAAGTTACCACGTGGTAGACTGATCGATCGATAAGCATCTTACGGCACATCCACACACCAGCATGTAAAGGTCAAGGCGTTCACTACCATCACTAGAATAGAATCCTATCATCAAGAAGTATGTGGTATTTGCTTACTACTTCATTTAACCAAGATTATAATACGGAAATATACCCAAAATAAGATGCAGTACTACGTACCTTTACCTCGGATGTCAGAGACTTGTGGTCTGATGCATGCCTTGTTTAACTAAATTGACAGTTATACGGAGGGGCTGGAGATATAGATAAGCAAAAGGAGTCTGTGAACCTAGTTATAATTTAAGGTAAATGAGTCTGAGCAGAGCAGCCTTCTTAACTTTCGGGGGATGTATTTATGTGCTTCGTCTGGACGTGCTGGTATTTTGACTTACAGGTGACGACATAGAAAACGATTATCATGTGGCATGCCCGTATAACAACCCCTCCGAACTTCGAAGCTGACCTCAGAAGCCGTCAACGTGCGTGTCTTCACTATTTCACTTTTTTATATAGCATGGTGGGGGGACCTAGCTAGCACATCCTCATTTCATCGTTATACTTTGTCCTCGTATATATGTCAAATTCAACGGTAGCTGCAATTCATATACTCAATTATTTACATTATTTATCCAAAAAAATAAAAAAGCGAAATCGGCACTTTATGGTCTAAGCCCTAGCATAGTTTTTTCAGTAGCAAAAGATGTTACTTCAAGTTTAATAGAAAGAAAATAATTTATAACTTAAAGACAAAACACTATACTAAGGAAAGAAAATTAAGAAGATTTATTTGTATTGTTGTCATGCCCTTAATCCATCATAATATAATTGTCATTACAAATACACAACACTAAGGATTTAATTGAGCATATTCTTATAGAATATCCAATCCGTACAGCCAAATAAATACTTTAAAGGTTTGAGACGTATTTTTGGAACATCCATAAAACCTATAGGTTTGGAGTGGCTTTTAAGATATGTATAGAGTATGGTAGGAAACCAATCCTGGTTAAAATTTAAAATGTATATGTTGTTATTTATATTATAAAATAAAATCTATCAACCATTGAACACCAGTTAGTAAACTAAAATTCAATAACATTATGTGTTGATTATCATGAAAGACTTGGACCCATTTTAAATTGAACACCAAAGTTCGTTGTTCTTGTTTTGTGTTGATTATTGTGAAAGACTTGTTTTCAGTCATGAAGTTAAATCTAGCAAAGCTCATAAACATCAAACGTATATTTAATATATATTGGCTATACATAAAAGATAAAAAGATTAGGTATATTGAGTTCGAGTTTAGGTACTTGCCTAATTTTCATAAACAGGTTTTGGGTTCAAGAAGAAAAATACTATAGGGTTTGGCATGGGTTTCAGGAATCTTAAATGGTATCAGGATAGATTCAAGTTTTATAAAACTCGTCTCAAACTTATCTCGTATGCATCCCTATGTAATGCTAAACTTATGTCTAAAAAATCCACCATATATTATTAAATAATTTGATTCATTCAACCTCTCAAAGATATAAAATTTAATATTCATTATTCAATACAACCATACTAAATGAAATCATTAAATATATTAATTTTATCAACAATCTCTAAACATAGAAAATGAACTTAAAATCAATATGTGTTCTCAACTAGCACCAGCGACTCATGTAGTCCCCATACACACTATTGTTGTATATGCTCTCACCCCACAGATAATATCCAAGATGTATAGGCATATTGAGCAGCATCTTACAATCCTTCTACACTTCAATTTATTAGTCCAACGAATAAATGAGAGGTTAAGCTTATTACAAAGATATTGCGTGCACAACAAACACAAATATATAATATATATCATATAGAAATCACAATTATATACGACATACTAATGTGACTAGGGATGAAGTTAGAAAGGGTAGAGGGTAAGAAAGGGCATCATAAGGATGTCCTTAAATTCGAAAAAAAAAATGTTTATAAAGAGAACTAAATGTAAATGCATATTTTTCCCTCTATGATTACAACATGGAGGGCGATATGAACTCGATACATATCACTTGTGAAACCAATAGTATTGTCACTAAACTAAAAGTCATTGGTGTATGTTTTATATCTTATTAGTGTAACTTTATTTTTTTTTGTAATATTTTTTTCATTAGAAATGGGAATAAACCTAGAAAATAATTAAAAATAGACCTTTCAAGGAAAAGAGATGCCATGGAGTTCCTCCATCATAATCTTCTGAATAGCATTCATTGGTTGATCTATAATAGTAAGACTGGAGGTAGATTATAGGCATAATTAGCCATAGCATCGACACTTCTATTGCCTTCCTTATAGGTATGCATCACTTCTACTTCCCAATTATGCTTCAGCAAATTGTGGATATCACGAACAAGGCCATAAAATGAATTTGTAATAGGTGAGTGTTGCTGAATGAGTTTAGTTATACAAAGATTATCAACCTTTAAATAGGCTTTGTCAAAACTATTATGCCGACAAAACTCTAGACCTTTAAGAGCTCCCCATAATTCTGCGATCAAAGACAAACTTAAGGTAATATTGTAATAGAAACCCTTCAACCATCTGCCATCCGTATCCCTCACCAAACCACCCACTACAGCCCAACCTAACATACTATTAAAAGCTCCATCTGTATTAACCTTAATTGTCACATCCCAAAGCATACTCTGAATATGATAGCTTACCAGACTCAATATTAAAGCTTAGGACTGACTACTTTAGTCACGCATATGCAACGATACTAAGTGTAAGGCATACTTTTACAGTCATAAAGGACCCTTTGAACCAAACAATTTAAGAAGTTACAGAAATGGCATTCAAGAATGGAAATCATAACATCATAACTTAAGCAACAAATAGAAAGGTGACATAACCCCATCAAATAATTACATAATCCCTAAAGTCTGTCTTTCAATATAAATTACACGAAAGATTTCTATGGAAGTCTATTGGATTATTGATCCAACATTGGCCTTATATTTTTTAGTATTTCTATTTAAGTTAGCTCAATTAAGAAGTGATCAATAAGATTTGGGTGTTTGGGATTTATTGTATCTAATAGGGTATGGCCCTTTTATATGTAGAAACCTCATGTGTAATTTCTATTTTTATGATGGGCTAAAATAGAAATACTAAAAGGTAACATGGAGTTTCTCTATAAATAGTGGTTATGGTCCACAGGTCATACGTACAATATTTTTCTAGTCTCTTCTGAATCAGATTATTAGAAAGTGTAGAGGGATAACTAAAGGGATCTTTCAAGGAAAACGTGTTGATCTGAAAGGCCAACCACATAACTCTAAAGTCATTGATTACCATGGATTCAAGTAAGCTTCCACTTATTTATTTTTTAATTCTTAATGATTAAACATGAATGATCTAGGGTTTTATATGTGATGGTTTTCACAAAAGGTTAATCTGGATCTAACAAGTGGTATTATAGCATACATATTTAATCATTAGGATTTTGGTTCAATTATTAAGACTATTACAAAAAATTTAAAGTAAATGATTTACTGGCTTGTGGAAGGAATTCAACATTTATAAAGAAAAGGATTTTATGACTTAGGCCAAAAATGTCCAATTGGAATTGATGGATTTATAGTGTAATATAAAGAAAAATATTTTATAATGAAGGGTAAATGTGTCATTTGTTATAAAATAAAAGGGTTATATGGTCATCCCTAATAAATGAGATATTATTATCAATCCTCACATTAATGATGGTCTACAAAATCTTTATAGATTGTGGGGTTGCGTTTTTCCTAAGCTAAACTTGTCTTATAAATGGACCCCTTTAGCCTAGTTTTGTCTTGCCTTTTCCTAAGCAAAAACCCAGGTGAGGGTTTCTTCTTCATCTTTCCATCATTCTTTTAGGTTAATCATTTACTTATAGGTTTTCTTTGTTTTTTTGAGGAAAACAAGATTGTGGAGATCGATTCTTTGGAGAAACAAACCTTAAGAATTCTTGCAGATTCGATCTTGGAGATCACAAGAATTTGAATCGAAACCTAGGTAAGGTAAATCATTTTATTCTATGAATTTGGAGAAAAACCGAATTTTGAATGGTGGTATGTTTTCGTTTATGTGGATCTTAGGGTTTAGAAGGTTTTGTGGAGATATCTCTTTTAGCGACTTGTTGATTTAAGGACAAAGGTTTGGATTTGAGTTTTTGGTATAAGATTCTGATTATATTTAAATGTATTTATATGGATTTATTGATTGATATCAGAGTTGTTGAATTATCAGGTTTCTGTGAAAACTTTAGGGATTTTTGAGAAAATGTTGAATACAGGTACAACTTTACCTTGTTTGTTGCTTGTGCTTATAGGATTAGGCTTGCATATAAACTAGACTAACCCTTGTAGGCTTTTAAATTGATTGCTACCAGTGTTTGGCTGTGGTTAGTAAAAACTTAGCACACAGTGATATTAACGCAGTGCCCTAATGACCTATGTATGTGGCTGTCCCGAGTGGACTCGTGTATAGAAAGGATTTCAGTAGATTAGGTTATGATGCGAGAACGGTACCAACGGGTCTGTAGGAACTATCTTAAGATAGTTTATATATATTAATAAGTACTATTGTTTTATCGGGGTCTAACTCACTCTAGGTTTAGGATTAATTCGAAATGGTCCTAAATTGTGTTGTTTGCAAGCTAATCAAAGATAATAAACCTGTGGTTGTTGTATTTATGCATCTGATGCATGTGATTCTGTTTGATATTTGTTCATGTGCATGTGTGTGTGGCATGGCATACTAGGTGTTTTCACTCACCCTTTATTTTTCAGGATCTGGAGATGAGCCCGTGGTATTTGATCTTTATGGATATGATATTTACATGGACTATGAGGAGGATGATAGCACAACAAACTATCCTGCAGACTTTTATTTTTTAGATTATATGAATTAAAGGAATAGTTAAACTATTGAATTACATTATTTTACTTTTTTATCAGATTTTTTAGATTTCAGATTCATGATGTAAGCTCTAAGGATATTATCTGTTCTCGAATATTTAATTTGTTGGCCTTTTTTATTTTTATGCCCACAATTTGACATGAGGATTTTATGAATATATTTGATGTTTTTTTTAAGTAACCCTTTGTGAGCTTTTTTTTTTTTTTTTGAGATTTATATATGTTATATTTGTGGTTTTGTATTTTATAGCCTTTGCGTGTTCTATAGAAAAGAGAACATGTGATAGGTTATAATGCCTTTAGGTTTAAGGCATTACATAGAGTTTATCATCAATGCATGTATAAGGAATGTGTTTTCTTTTTCCCTTTTGAAATGGATTCAGATTCTGAAAACTGTTTTTTTTTTTTTTTTTTTTTTGTTTATTTGTGGCTTCGATTGGTGCATGTCGAAATTATTTCCTTGATCTCTATTTGTGCAAGCTAAGGAATAATAATCAAAATTGCTATAGATTCTATCGTTGTTGGTTAGTTGGATGAATTAACTATCATATTCTTGTATTGTTTTAAAATTATCCATATGTTTGTATATGAAATTGGTGTTGTAATTTTGAAAGTTGCCGTCAATTATGGGAAAAGGGTAATTAATTACAAAATAAAAAAGGATGATAATTCTTTTGGATCATATTTATATGTGAGTTATTGATTAGAGCATATTAGACATATCAAATAATAAATAATAAATATAAAAACCCAATAGAAATCCTACGACAAGCTCTAAAGCAATACACCTAACGATTGTAGAATAGAATTACCATGGGTGTCGTCCTCTAAGATCTAGATATCAAGTGCTAGTATTACCATTTCTCTATTATTTAACCTAATAGTTGAGATGAGATTATGAATACTATTTATCTAACTAAAAACCCCAATATATATGCTTTCTTAAGATAATACAATCACAAAACAATATCCCTTTATCTTGATCCACTCTAAACCCTAATTTATTATAACAAAGGATTGATTAACATATCATCTATATCTTGAACTGCAGGAATTCCTAAATTCATCGAATTCTCTTTCAAGATAATGAAAATGTTTTTCATCATCAATTACATATAGAATTGCATTATTGTTCAACATTCCTATTATAGATTCAATCTTTACGTAGAAAGTCTATGTAATCTATGTCTAGATCCACATTCAAACTTCTGTATTCATGTAGATCTATTCTATTAAATGAAATCTCTTTTTATGTGAAAGAAATCAAACATTCAATTAATTGTGGCTACAAATCAATCACAAGAACAATTAAGAAATCATGAATAGACTCAAGAACATAAACTTTCATTAATCAAACAAAGTTAGCACATAGATCTAAGGTTTCACAAGACTTAGGGTAGAGAAATCTATTCCTCTATGGATCTTACAACAAAAACAAGAAATCTAGAAGAATAGAATAACTCTCTTAAATAGGTTTTATGATCTTCAATGAAGTCCTGACACTTCTTGATGAAACATTTATTGTACCATCATTCAGACATAATTTGATTTCTGTTTCCACTTTGGACAAATCTGGTTACTCTTCTTCATTTCGAAATAAGAAATTTAGTTTGTTTTATGATTCAAAATTAGTTTCTAGTTCTTTATTTGTTTATGATACTCTTTACTTGATTAATATTATTGCTTCATTTAATGAATCCCTGCAAATAAGTACATGAGGTATAAAGTGAAAATTAACCAATGATAATTCAGCTATATTATGGCACAAGAGATTAGGTCATGTCTCTAAACGGAGAATGGAGAGACTTGTCTCAGATGAAATTCTGAACCCCTTAGATTTTATAGATTTTGATGATTGTATTAACTATATAAAGGGGGAAACAAACCAATAAGAGGACATTTGAAGCCAATAGGACTTTCGACGTCTTAGGACTTATGCATACAAATATTGCTCCTCACTATACTTGTAAGAATCTGGAGCATACTGCAGCAACATATTAAATTCAGTTTCATATTGCTCTACTGTTTGGCCCTTCTGAGCAATGTGCAGGAAATCCGCACTAAACTGCACTCGGAGACTACCGGGCAAGTAGTTTTCCAAAAACTCATAACGGAATCTTTCCCAAGTGATCGGTGGCATGAGCTTTCTTTGGTTAGAGTCCTACCAAACTCTTGCATTGAGCTTAAGCATATAAGTGTCGTAGTCAACTCTCAGGTGGTGCGGCACCTCATAAGCATTGAATGATCGCTCTATCTAAGCTAACCAATCCTTAGCCTCATCTGGTCTTCCAAAAGCCCCTTCAAAGTACCTATTACTCTTAATGAACTCAGGTAGGGAGCTCTTATATGGCCTCATTGGGGGTGGAGGAGGCAAGGGCGTGGTATGAGAATGCGAGCTTTCCTGTGCAGGTATCCCCATAGAAGCTTATGGTGCCGGTGGTGTCGAAGCTGGAGCTGGTGCTTCATGCTTGTGCCGTTAGAGTCTGGCAAAGTGCTTCAAGCACTTGAGTCATTTGTGCCATTTGTCTAAGCATGGCTTGTAAAGCTACCTAAGTAGCATCAACAAGAGGGTTTGGAGGTGGGGTAGCTTGTTGCCCTTCTTCCATATTGGGTTGGTTGGAGGTGCTCTCCTCCTGACGTCTCCTTCTCCTTCTCCTACTACGGCTGTTGCAAATTTTATTTTGTCTAGATAAGTAATCTTCTCAATATTTTATTAATGTTTTCAACTCAGAAAGTAGAAATAAAGGAAACTGTAATAAAAGCGGAAAATAAAGTTACAAAAAGGGAAATCAGGAATTTAGATAATAAAATCTTAAAATCATAAAACATAACCATAACTTTATAGAAATTTAAACAGCACGTGCAAAAATCCTCATAAACGACATGCAAGTAAAATTTCATGTTTTAAACAACAAACGACACAGCCAACTTTTAACAATAACCATGCAATTCCGAGAACAATCAAGACAACATAAGCGATATTCTATGAGGGTCTCATTGGGACGCCTATGGATGTTTCACGAAGCTAAGCCGATTGCTTCCTAGCGGTTATATCCACAACGGTTTAAGAAATAGGATTCTAAGTCTTATACCATGGTCATCATCATGTCTAAGTCTTTTCTTCTTAATTCTATTCTATCTTTTCTTTTTATCCCTCTTTGAGGCTATTTAGTTGTAGTTATGATTATAAACTCTTAACCATGCTCTGATACCAACTTAAACTGTCATGCCCCAAAAGGTATCCAAAACACGATAGTCCACCACATTCAATATTTAAACTTAAGTATGACATCCTTAGTCATCCCATGAGTTTTCATATTGAGTGTAAGGTGTACGTACGCAATTTTTAGGATCATACTTTGAATCGGATAGTCTTAAGAAGGCATATATTAGCATTAAGAATAGGAATCACAACGAGATAAATAAGTTAAGTCTTGACTAAAAAAAAATAATAGAAGTCTATTCAGTCTAAAACCATATTACAAACATCAGGGTTTATGTTCAAGAGATTTTCCTAGAAGTCTATGCCTCTAGCTAGGTCCCGACTTCATCAAAAGCTCATTCATCTAAAAGATAACCTTGTGAAAAGTGTTCTCTCGGAACAACAAAAAATGGGAACACCACAACAAAACTATTGAGGTGTAAGCTAATAGGCTTAGTGAGATTCATTTCCAAATATTTAATACTCAACAACGATATATAACAGATTAACAACCATATGAAATGCACAAGTACATGAGCATACAAGCATATGACTTTCCAGGAGCCATACGTGAATGGATTTACATCCTCCATTCGAGGTTAGGATGGTCTATAAGACATGCAACCATAAAGTCCAATTTTTGAGTGGGGTGGTACATAAGTCATGCAACTATAATCCCGATCTCTTTCTCTTAGATATACAACCTATGTTGTTTTATTGTAGTAGTTTTATGTGCCTACTCCATATCCGTTAACCTAAGCGATCTCGTATCCTTAATGTTAACATAGGCCCCCTCACCTTCCGTTAATATACTTTTGTCCCACCAAAGGTATATTAGCTAATGCAATGTGACTCACTTTGTGATATGCATGTACAGTTTATTCATATAATCGTGGCATGTTAATTATGTAGATTAATTACGATCATAGAGAATCTTAGACAATCCAAGTCTATACTAACTCATACAATGATTTTACATCAAGTCTCGTCTCCATATACTTATCATTCATTCAACCAAGATTTAATCACAACTCATCATAGTTTTATCTTTTTCCTAATTATAATGCCACTACGATTACAAACACATACATGAGCATAAATATTTAAGAAATGAACTCACTCGGCCATGGAGAGAAATCCATTATTCATAGTAGTCCTCGGGGACTGAAAATCCGTCCTCCAATTACCTAAGTATAAGGAATACACAGAATGAGTATTTCTTATAAGGTTCTATTAACTTAACAATTCTAGCTACTAAGTTCGTCAATTTTCACATAAGATGGAGTCCTAACTTCAAATGACCATATCTAACTCATTTTAACTCGGAATTGAGCATATAATATACCGATTTCTATCTACTTCAAAAGATCTATCTATTCCTAAAATTATTTTCAAGTTTTGAAAATATTTAGGCCACGAAAAAGAGGGATCATATCTGATCAGTAACGATCTCCATTTTTCGAAAAATAGTTTTGTAATTGTTTGAAATGTATCTATTTGATAGCTCAAGTATACATGAAATATGAATGATTTCCTATCATGGATGACATGTGATGAGTTTAATGTATGCATGATCTTGATGATTTTTGCTAGAAGAAAATTTTATAACTTTTATTTTGCAAAACCACAATAACAACTACTTATAAAAATCTAGTTTTCCAACTTTGACAATACACTTGTGTTTTGGAATTCATTCTTAGGAATTTCTAGTTATCTTAGTTAAAATTGAGTCTTCATAATATATCTACCTAAGACCTTCTTTTTATATAAAAATTTACATTTTACACTTTGTAAATATATTTTCAAATATGATTTACTCAAAAATCCGAATTTTTAGAAATCTACTTTTTGAATGATTCATTTTGGGAAAAACTTGTTTAATGCGTTAAAATTTAAGACTTTACTATACCTACTACTTCAGGACTTCATTTAATATATAAAACTTCTATTTTGAGTTTGGATAATAGGTGTTTTCACGGCATTACTACAAAATTATGAATTTTCTAAATTGAGTAGTAACTCAACATCTTCTATATTGTTTCTACCCTTTGTTTTACACATTAATCTCATCAAAACTCATTTCAACTTATAAAAATCACTATTTAATGATATCTATTACCTATATCCTTCATTATTCACATAAAACATGAGTTTTAGTGTTGATAAAAGGGTTTTTAAAATAGGGCTTTGAAATCATACGAATTTGTCTTTCAACATTTCAAACAAAAACTTTTCCTTTGTGAGTTCCTTGTTTTATTTGCCTAAGGATCTACCAACTACAACATCTATTTTCACAAAACAAAGCCTTTATGAGCATTAATGCATGATAACATAAATTATCCATAAGATCATAAATGTCAAGTATGGTATAAGCATCTAAAAGCTAGATCTACTACTCATGATGTATGAAATGAAGTTTGAAAGCTTGAACATGGAATTGTTATGCTAGATCTCTACTTTACTCTACTTCTACATGAATGAACATGAAGATATTTCAACAAAAACTTAATCAAACACAAGATCTACTCTTGTGATGGCTTGATATTCATGTATTAGCATTTTCTTGTCCCTAGCAAGTGCTCATGGGGACTGAGAGTGAAAACACTCATGAATGATCTTGCCATTGCAAGATTAAATGATAGGAAAGCTCAGAATCATCACCTAAAGCTTGAAATAGATGAGAAATGAAGAGAAAAAATGAAGCTTTTTTGTGTGTTGTGTGTGGTGTGTGGTGGGGGGGTGGGGGGGGGGGGGGAGGGGCGGTGCGGTGTTGAAGAAAGCTCACGGCAATAGGGAGGAAAAGAGAGGGTTTTGGAGAGCTTTTGGAACAAATGAAATAAAGTGAAAAGAGAGAGGAAGTAAAGGATTATTTGTAGTTAGTGAATTAGGGTTTTTTTTTCTTTATAAAAAGGAGATAAAATAAAACAATTAGAGGCAAAAATAGGGGGATTATGCGCTGGCCTCAATGAGGAAAAGAGAGAGAGATTTGAAATTGTTTTAAATTGTAATATATGTATTAAAAGATTAAATGTAATAATTTGTTAAGAGGCAGAATTCTTGGAAAAGAAAATATAATTGAGTGTTTGTAAAGTTGTAACACTAGGGTATGGGTTGTATGTATAGTAGGTTGTACTTGTGAATAGTAATAAATAGTAGACAAAACATTTACTTTAATATTAGTAAAGAAAATGC